>CAUYPK010066769.1:0-12135 GCA_963574355.1 Loris lydekkerianus | reverse complement strand
TGTGATTCCAAATATTGATCCATTTCCTTCACATTGTCAAATTTCTGGGCATGGAGTTTCTGGTAGTATTCAGAGATGATCTCTTGTATCTCTGTGGGATCATTTGCTATTTTCCCTTTATCATTTCTGATTGAGGTTACTAGAGATTGTACATTTCTATTTCTAGTTATTCTGGCCAAAAGTTTATCTATTTTATTTATTTTTTCAAAAAAACAACTCCTTGTTTCATTAATTTTCTTTTGTTTTCAATTTCATTGATCTCTGATTTGATTTTGGATGTTTCTTTTCTTCTACTGGCTTAGATTGTTCTTCTTTTTCCAATTCCATAAGATGGCTTGTGAGTTTGTTGATGCGCTTTCTGTTTTATGAATGTAGGCATCTAAAGCAGATAAATTTCCTCTCAAAACTGCTTTTGCAGTATCCCACAGGTTTTGGTATCTTGTGTTTTCATTGTTGTTATGGTCAAGGAAGTTAATGATGTCCTGTTTTATTTCTTCCTGCACCCATCTGTCATCCAACAGAAGGTTGTTTAATTTCCATGCCTTTGTGTGGGGTTGAATGTTTTTGTTAGAGTTGAGTTCCACCTTTAGTGCCTTATGGTCTGAGAAGATACAAGGTAAAATGTATTCTGTTGAGATTTGTTTTGTGGCCTAGGATATGATCAATTTTGGAGATTGTTTCATGGGACAATGAGAAGAATGTATATTCTTTATCTTTGGAATGGAGTATTCTATATGTGTCTATCAAGCACAGTTTTTTCTAGGGTCTCATTTAAATCTTTTATATCTCTGTTTAATTTCTGTTTAGAGGATCTCTCCAGCTCTGTAAGAGGAGTGTTAAAGCCCCCTGTTATTATGGTATTATGTGATATTATATTGCTCAGACTGAGTAAAGTCTGTTTCAAGAATCTGAGAGCATTTAAATTGGGTGCATAAATATTTAGAATTGATACATCTTCTTATTGTATTTTTCCCTTGACCAATATAAAGTGACCATCTTTGTTTTTTTTGATTTTAGTTGCTTTAAATCTACATGTATCTGAAAATAAGATTGCCACTCCTCTTTTCTTCTGAATTTCATTTGCCTGAAAAATTATCTTCCAACCCTTGACTCAGAGTTTTAATTTGTCCTTTGAAGCCAGGTGTGTTTCCTGCAGACAGCAAGTGGATGGCTTGTGTTTTTTAATTCAGTCAGCCAATCTATGTCTCTTCAGTGGGGAATTCAAGCCATTAACATTTATTGAGATGATTGATAAGTGTGGTAGTATTCTATTCATCTTATTTTGTGAGAGTCCATTGCTTAGTTTTACCTTTTGCATCAGTGTGGAAGTTAGGTTCTGAGTTCTTACTTTGCTGCTGATCCATTGTGATGGTCAGTGTGTAAAACAGGTTGAAGTATTTCCTGCAGAGCTGGTCTTGTTGTGGCGATTTTCCTCAATGTTTGTATATCAGTAAATGATTTGATTTCTCCATCAATTTTAAAGCTTAGCTTACCAGGATATAGAATCCTGGGCTGGAAATTGTTCTGTTTAAGTAGATTAAAGGTAGATGACCATTGCCTTCTTGCTTGGAAAGTTTCATTAGAGAAGTCTGCAGTCACTCTGATGGATTTGCCCCTGTAGGTCAACTGGCACATACTCCTTGCAGCTTGCAGAATCTTTTCTTTTGTCTGGGCTTTGGACAGGTTCATCACAATGTGTCTTATAAGTTGGGTTAGAGTTGAGGAGACCTGGGGTCCAATATTATCCCTCTGAAAGGAGTGTGTCAGAAACTTTGGTGATATTTGGGAAATTTTCATTTATAATATTCTCTAGTATGGCTTCCATTCCCCTGGCGCATTCCTCTTCCCCCTCTGGGATTCCTAGAACTCGTATGTTTGAACACCTTGTAAAATCCCATAATTCTGTCAGTGAACGTTCTGCTTTCTCTCTCTTCTTTTCCGTCTCTTTAATAATCTGTGTTATCTCAAGAATTTTGTCCTCTATCTCTGAAATTCTTTCTTCTGAGTGGTCTAACCTGTTGCTGATACTTTCTATTGCATCTTTAAGTTCCCTAATTGCTTCAGTTCCTTCAGATCTGCTATACCCTTTTTATATTCTTCATATCGTGCATCTCTTATTTGATTCTGTTTTTGGATTTCCTTTTGGTTATTTTCCACTTTATGAGCAGTTTCCTTCATTGTTTTCATCATGTGTATTCTAAATTGCCTTTCTTTCATTCCTAACATTTCTTTATAGGTGGAATCTGCAATAGCTACCTCACGGTCCCTTGGAGGGGTTGCTCTGAACTGGTTCTTCATGTTGCCAGGAGTTATCTGGTGATTCTTACTCATATGAGTGATTTCTTTTATCTGTCCTTGCCCTAATTTTCCTTTCATGTCCTCTTTCTCTTTAAGTTGCCATGCCTGTGGACTAGGATTTTGATGAGTTCTTTTGGTACAGGACCAGAAGGATGAGAAGGTTGAAGAGGAAGAAGGGATAAAAGAAAGACAAAAAAAAAAAAAAAAAAAGAAAGAAAGAAAGAAAAGAAAAAAGAAAAAAGAAAAAGGAGGTGGGTGGGTAAAAGGGAATACTGACAAAAAGAAGAGAGGCACAGAAAGAGGGAGACAGAGCAATAGGTGTACAGTAGGGTACTTTGACACAACCTTAAAAAAACCCCAACCTCTTGGGGTGCCGGGTTGGGTGGTTCCCTCGAGGTCAGCAGCTCTTTGCTAGCCTGATCGGACATAGTATTCCACCTCCACCAAGTAGTGAGGAAAGGCAGAAATGCTATAAATCAAACCAAAACAAGCAAACAGAAAACTTCATGGGATAAAATTGGGGGTTAAAACTAAATAATAGGGGTAGAAACACAGCAAAAAAAGGCAATCATGGAAAATTGTATTTAAAGTAGAAAAATGAAGAAAGAAAAGAAAGAAAAAAAAAGAAAAAAAATCTATAGGGAAAAGGTTGAAATTTAAAAACAAAACAAAACAAAACAACAACAACAACAAAACCAAATCAAAAACAAAGCAGTATATATATATATCTTGTTGAATATTGTCTGGGTAACAGGTGATCTTCTGGGGTATGAGATGTTAATCACAATGCTAATACGACCGAAGATCTCTGCTGATTTCTCAAACTCTGCAGGGTGGAGACCCTAAATCTCTCCTCAGCCCTCTTAAAAGGCACTTTAAAGTTCTAAACTTGGCTAAGCAGAAGCTTTCCCAGGAAAGCGCTTGTTGCTGGGATCACTGCTGAAGTGGCTATCTACTTACCCAGTGTGCCAAAACAGGTCTCACTCTGCCTCTGAGGGTTAAGGTTGTAAGGTGGCTCAGTCCCTGCCTTTAGGCTGCTCAGCCAGTAGATTACTAGCTCCTGCCCAATTCTTGCTCTGCAACACCGAGGGCGGAGCTTGGTGGGGCAGTTCTCTCACAATGGCTCCACAGCAGCCCACCGCTGAACACTATTAGCTCCAACTGGCTCAGCAGCTCAGTCTGGGGCCTTAGACAACACCCCAAGTTCTCCGCACTCCTGCCCACTGCTTGAGTTATAGATTGTGGTTTTAGCCCTCTGTTGGATGCGTGAAAATATCATCTTACATTCTGCAGGTTGTCTCTTTGCATTATTATGGCCTTAGCTATGCAGAAGCTTTTTGACTTGATCAGGTCCCATTTATTTATTTTTGTTGTTGCTGAAATTGCCAGTGGGTATTCTTTATAAATTCTTTCTCTAGGCTGATAATATGAAGAGTTTATCCTACACTTTCTTCTAGGGATTTCACAGTTTAGTATTTTAGATTTTAAATCTTTTCTCCATCATGAATTAATTTTTGTAGGTGGTAAGAGGTGCAGGTCCTGTTTCAGTCTTTTACATTTGGCTAATCAGTTCTCCCAGCACCATTTATTGAATATGGATTCTTTTCCCCAGTGTATGCTTTTGTTTGCATTGTCAAAGATCCAATGGCCACATGAGGATGGCTTGATCTCTAGATTCTCTGTTCTACTCCATAGATCTATGGCTCTGTTTTTATGCTAATACCATGCTGATTTTATCACTACAGACTTATAGCCTAAAGTCTGCTAAAGTGATGTCTTCATCTTTTTTCTTATTTTGTAGAATTGCATTGGCTATTCAGGGTTTTCTGTGGCTCCATATGAATCACAGAACTATTTTTTCAAGATCTTCAAAGTATGACATTGGTATTTTAGTGGGGATTGCATTAAATCTATCCATTGCTTTGGGTACTACAGACATTGTAATAATGTTGGTTCTTCCAAGCCATGATGAACATGGTATGTTCTTCCATCTGTTAAAATCCTTTGTGATTTCTTTTCTCAGTGTTTGGTAGTTCTCTCTGTAGACATCCTTCACATCCTTTGCTAAGTATACTTGAGGTATTTCATTTTCTTTGATGCTCCCACAAAGGGTATTATATCTTTGATTTGATTCTCAGTTTGACTATCACTGCTGCTTGTCACTTGTTTCCTGTTCATATCTCACCCTGTTCCTACATGGAGACTGCCCACTGTTGAGGCAGAGAATCACAGATTCTCACTTTCCCAGAATCCAGGAAAGCAGGACACAGGAACCTGAAGTTACCATCAGATGCTTCAGTGCCCAATTGTGAAGCAGAAGCCAGTGATATGAAGAGGAGCAAAGCACACTGGACCCACTGTGGGAACAGATGACAGTGGGGCCCAGACACTGAGGGTGTGGGAAAGATGCAAGTGTTGTGATGTCTTTCAAGGATTTTATAATCATTGAGGGTAGGGACCAACTACCTCTTGTTCACCATTGAAATTCCTGAGCCTGGCACAGTTCCCGATGTAAACTAGAAGCTCATTAAATGTGTAAAGAATAAATAAATGAATATAAACTCATTTTACTTAATTGGTTCATGGACATAAACACATTCACTTCAAGTATGTACTTTGATCACTGTCCCTTGTTCCGCAGATCTAAAGCAGCCTTCTAGAGACAGAATTCAAGGCAGCATTGCTTTGAAAGTCTTCTCAAAAAAAAAAAAAAATGTGAATTTTTGAACCTTGATATCAATTCTAACAGCCCTGTTTAACATTTCACGTGATGCAATAGTGCTGGAAAGGAAATGAACAGAATAAGAAAAATAAAAACAACATTTTTTTCCTTGAGCAATGCAATGGCATTAAACCACCATAAATAGCTTTAAGTAAAAAGAACAGGGGAAGAAATAAGTATGCTTGAGCTCAAAGTGGGCATTGTAATTTATTTACCTTATAAATCCACTATCAATCAAGTTTCCATAAGTATCCATTTGGGTTTTCTTTTAATTTAGTAGAAGTTTTCATTTCCTTGTAACCTATAGGCAGACATACTAAATGCAGCTCAAATATTTAAACACATTTCATAACCTGAACCTAGCTATATAAAACATTTATCTATTGGGAATGGTGATTACCATCCTCTTCCCTTGTTGATGGAGAGGTATAACCACTTTCCTGTAAATTCTAGAGGATCCAAATTCCAGACTATCCCAACTAGAGCTCTCCATGGTTTATGTTGGTTAGCACCGCGATATTATTTTGCCTCAATTCAGGATATTTCTGCTTTGTAATAAAAATCACTCATGTATAATGAACTTTCATTTTTTTAAGTGTAAAAAACAATCATAGAAATTAAAGAGAATTTAAACTTTAAATTTTATTCCCTTGGGAAAAATCAGATCTTTTAGTCCCAGAAATGAAGGTGGACTTAGAATGGTACCAGTAAACGTATGCCAATGACTGTCCCAAGAATACAAGAATACAGGAAATGCTCTTCATCTATGAATTTGCATGCCACTCTATAGAGCCAAGATTCCTATCAAGCCCCAAGTATTGCTACTGAGCCCCTCTAAAGGTGATTTAATGTTATCTTAGTAAAGATGAGGCAAAGACATTTGAGAAAACAACATGATAAATGAAGAAAAGAAATATAACCTGCAGAAAGAGAAACAGAAAGATAAAGATTAAATTCAACTTAACTTTGTTCTTTAGAAAGTTACAAACAATCCTAAAAATATAAGGGTTAGAATGGTGTCTAGAGGAAACGGGAACAAAGCAAAATAACCCCATTGACTTTGTTCTATGTAAGGGTATTTGGAAACTGTGACTTGAGATTGCACAGAGAGATTTTTTTTTTTTTTTTTTTTTTATTAAATCATAGCTGTGTACATTGATATGATCATGGGGCATCATATACTAGCTTCATAAACCATTTGACACATTTTCATCCCAATATTCAACATAGCCTTCCTGGCATTTTCCCAGTCATTACTTCTATTTTCTATGCAATTTAACACCTAACACTTCTTTTTTCCCTGACAAATACCACTGTATATGACAGGTACTCCCACATCACAAAATAAATTGAAATGAGTTTTTATTTAATGTCCATATCAATAAATTATTGAAACAACTGAATTTTTATTATATATATATATATAATATATATATATATTATATATATATATATATATATTTTAAAGTCAATGCTTTCCCATAAAAGATTTAAAACATATCATTTTAATAGTGACACGATTTTACACTGCTGCAGAATGCATTCCCTGAACTACTGGCCGATGTGATAAGAAAGGTTGGAAAGACAGGGGAACATATGAAAAATTATATTCAAGGCAATATTTTTATATAAACAAGGAGGCACACAGGCCACTCATCTTATAAGCATGATATTTCTGTCGTAGTAAACCAGGGCCTGACATTAGTCTCTGTAGTTATATAAAGCAGAAGGAAAAAACTGGAGGCACTTATGTTAGTAGGTCAGGCACAAAGGAATGCTTCTTCTTTTTTTAAAACTTCCAGATTAATATGAGGGTGGACACAATTAGTTTACACAGTTTGTGTTTGTTAGGTGAACTCCAAGTGCAGCTGTGATCCTCCCCAAGGAGGGGTGGCCTGTGCCTGGATATTGTGCCATTTGGTGGAAGCACCAATGCTCCTGTTTCCCCCTCCCCTCCTCTTCCTCCTGCTCTTCCCCCCACTTGAGTTTAAATTGTGTTTTTCTCTTGTGTGGATGTGCATTTGCTCATCTACTGGTTTCCAATTAGTATTGAGTACACGGTATAATTGCTCCTCCATTTTGTGATACTTCATTAACTCCATCCAGGTTAATACAAA
The DNA here is from genome assembly GCA_963574355.1 of Loris lydekkerianus. NCBI lineage: Eukaryota > Metazoa > Chordata > Mammalia > Primates > Lorisidae > Loris > Loris lydekkerianus. Next base: position 4,998 of record CAUYPK010066769.1, on the reverse strand, counting down.
AGACGTAAAGTCCCCATCTTTATTATGGCTGAATAATATTCCGTGGTATACATATGCCACAGTTTATTAATCCAATCTTATATTGATGAGCACTTGGATTGATTTTACATCTTGGCGATTGCGAATTGAGCTGAGATAAACATTCTAATGCAAATGAAAGGAACTAATGCTTAACAGAAAACGGTCAGTGTTCAAAGAGTTGGGGGAAGTAGGCATAGAAACCATCAAGTAAGAAGACAAGGGTTTGGATCCTAATTTTGTCTTGAAGTAGATAAATATGGATTTTATTTTTTGTTCCTTTTCACTTCCCAGAATCCACTCCTGTATTCCAACTTAAGTTTGTATAACATTTGGTGGAATTGTTGCCTTCTGTTTCGTATATTTGTTAGAGAGGATAATTGTAGATAGGTTTATCTTCCACTGGGGCTATAAGGAAGTCAGAATGTTTTGGTCTGTCACGGCCAGGGTCAGATAATCCAAGGACCACAAGAAAGGATTTCCACGAATTTTGAAACTTGAGAAGTTAACACATAGACCTAAAATGGGAAAAGACATATGTACAAGGTCTGAGAATTAAGTGAACTCATCCTAGGAAAAAGTGCTAATACCTCATTGCTGAATATCATTATGGTCACTTTTGCTTTCCCCTTGGGAAGTAAAGTACTGATACCAGCAACTGGCCCACACTTTAAGGCAGCTTCAGAATGGTTTTTCTAGAATGGCCATCAGAGCTGTTGAATTATTTTTGATGACCTGTCATTGAAGTGTCTTCTTTTCCATGTTTCCTTCATTGTCAGGTAAAGAAAAAAATCACTGAGGGCAGATGAAGTGAGTAGGGAGTGTGTTCCAATACAGTTATTTGTTTACTGGCTAAAAATTCCCTCACAGACAGTGCTGTGAGAGCTGGTGCATTGTCATAATGCAAGAGTCATGAGTTGTTGGCCAAGATTTTCAATTAAAGTTTTCCTGACTATTTTTCTCTGCTGATGATTTGGATGTACAGTTGAACACATTTTTGCAATGCTTTTGTCAGTACCACATTTTACTGGACTCCTGACTTCTCTTCATCAGTGATGCTTTCTGTCCCCTCAGGAAAATGTTTAATATATTTTTATACTGCCATTTTTATGTCGTGATCCCCATAAACTTGTACTAACATGTCCCTGATTTTGTTTCTACTCTTGATACATTTAACAAGAAATTTACAAATGTTTGTTCATTGCTTAATTCAAGCTCTGACCATTCTCACTATGGCATGCAAAAATATTCAACAGTAACGAACACAACTCAGCAAGAAGCCATCATGGACACAGCTGCAAAACACTGATATACAAAGGTTATTAACTTTACAGAGTTGTTTTTACAGTGTTGGCAATATAAGTGCATGGTGGAAAGTTCACAAACTTAGTTGTCAGACCTTGTAGCTCAAAAGAGATGATGTGTATGGAGTGTGTTACAATGCTAGCCATACATGAATTACATTTCAGAAATTATGCCACCCAGTGCTTTTTTCTTTGAAGGCTGAGATCTGTGCACATTTCAAAGTAAAGTAAAATAAATTAATGATGTTCCTTAGCCACTTTGAGGCTAAAGTGAGAACAGATAGAAGATATGAGCTCTACTTTGATGACAGTGAATACACTGGTACATAGCCTTTTGATTTCCCAAAAATAGATGCAAAATGGATCAATTCTGGGTTAACAAAAACTAGCCATCCTAAAAAATTACTACCTATTTTTGAAAACCCTCCCTCATAGTATTTCCTGTTATCAGGAGGAGATAGAACTGATAGAATCCAGCTTCAAGTCACTGCATAAACATGCTCATTTCTGACTTACTGTTCAATCCTCACTTTTCTGGACCACTTTTATTTAAACTTTAAAATGTAAGATTTTATTCTAAACTGACCTAACTATAACTTCTAATAAAGCTATTCTCTGATTCTACCATTATGTGTAACTCCTTTTTGTGTAAAACTCAAAATTTCAAGTAATCTCATTTGAATATATGAGTATCAAATTGATAGAGTATTTAAACAATGTCATTAAGGCAGCAAATTTGCACAGCTGGTTTTGATCAACACAGTAAATCTTCCTTTTCCATCCTCACTTAGAGGCCTCTTAAATATCAACACATTCTCTCACATTTAGGTCACTCGCCATTAAACATCCATTCCCATTATTCGTCATAGGCAACTTCATTAATCCTCTGTGCTTTTAAATTTTAAAAAGACACATGTCTTATTTAACCAGAATCTGAAACAGTAGGACAGTTTCAAGTTGCAATGAAGCTGGAGTAGGTGGATTGATCTTTCCTATTTCTCTTGCTTTGATTGCCATACAAATAGAAAGATATGTGTTTTTCCTCTTCACCTTTGGGAAGACCAAGTCATAGGCAAGCCGCAGCAGGGAACAAAATTGTAAGCAATGGAGCATGCCATCTGGAGAGAATACACTGGAAAATCTTCAGCTTTCTCATTTCAAAGAAAGTAAAAGTAAAAGTCTATTAATTCAGCTTCTTGCTTGGCTGAGAAATAAATTCCACAAGTCTCAAATTGCACCTGGTTTACTATGTGTCTGGCTCTAATATGTACAAGGAAAGCCAGACAATTTGGATGAAAATATTGTTCCATTATGAGCTTTTATCAATTGGAGAGAGTAAGAGTGTTATTCATTTCTTGAATTCAGACTCCCTCCCTCCTGGGGCTCTATGACATTGGGATAGAATGCAGTCTGCCTGTCCGGGCTGTTCCTTGGGTGGTAAGAACAACTAAAGAGGGTAATGATGGGAGAGATGGTTCCCTATATCTCAGTGGACGCCAGATCATGATACCAGCTCTTTGTGGCTTTCAGTGGAAAAATCTGTGAATCTTCTCCTTTTCTCATAGGACCACCTTTGAAGCTATGATGGCGCCCGATGGTTTTTCAATTCTAACCAATATCTTCTTCCTATTCTCTTTTTATATCTCTGCAATCACATTGCGAGTGATTTACAACAGGAATCATGCCATCTCTCGTTTTATGTTCCCTTCAGTGCCTCATACTATTTTACATTTATAAGAATTATATTAAAACTATTCTTTTGATAAAAACAAATGAGACCTTCTTGGTCATTTCCTCATACCCACAGTACAGCTACCACAGTTCCAGGTATTAAATTCATATTTAAAACTAGATAAAAGGGGGATGATGGATCATGGCAGCCCCAGCCACCACTTCCATCAGGAATAGGAAAGACCCTTCTGCCAGCTCCCCACTATAGACTTTAGGTATCATTGGAAAAGCACAAAAATAATTTTATGCCTGAGGGTCACCACAACATGAGGAACTGTATTAAAGGGTCATGGAAATAGGAAGATTGAAAAGCACTGATTTACAATGTAGCACTTATTAGGATTTCTAACTATTAATACTTATAGTTAGAACTTTTTTTATTTTATTTATTTTATTTTTTTGTGCAATCTTTGGCCGGGGCTGGGTTTGAACCCGCCACCTCCAGTATATGGGGATGGCACCCTACTCCTTTGAGCCACAGGCACCGCCCAATACTTGACATTGTTAAGTAAGTATAGTAAACTAACATAACTCATACCTTGAATTGAAATTAAAAAATAAGTCTAAATTAAGATATAAAAACAATCTGCTTATAACCTTTATAGGAACCAATCTGATGTTCACCTGACCCAAAATGCAAACCAGGCATCATCCCCTGTTAAGGCAATTTCCTCAAGCACTGGCTGCCCCCAGATCTAAACATGTCATACAGAAGTTATAGGGGTTTCTCTGAGAATAGGAGGCTTCTTGGTCAGGGGTTATTCATATCCCAGGAAAAAATAAATCAGGAGAGTACACTGGAAGCAGAGTGCCGAGAAAGCCCAAGGTAGGAAAGGTTTTGCTCCAGTGCCCAGTCAAAAAGTGAATTAAACCTATGTTTTAGCAAGTCTAAGATAGAATTATCTCTCTTTGCTGATGATGTGATCTAATATCTAGAATTACCTAAAGATTCTACAAAAAACACTCTTATACTTGATAAACAAATTCAATAAAGTTTCAGGTTACAAAATCAATATATAAGAATCAGTAGTATTTCTATACACCAATGATTATCTCCCTGACAAAGAAATCAAGAAGGCAATCCCATTTACAATAGCTAAAATATTAAGAATTAAAATAAATAAGCAGGTGAAAGATCTCTACAAGGAAAATTATGTAGCACGGAAGGAGGAAATTGAAGAGGATACAAATAAATGGAAAAATATTCCATGTTCATGGATCAGAAGACTCAACACTGTTAAAATGACAATCCTGTCACAATAAGCTGTCAGAATAAGCTCTACCAAAATTCCCAGATCGTCCTTCATAATCTTAGGAAAAACAATCCTGAAATGTATACAGAACCACAAAAGAGACCAGATAGCAGAAGAAATTATGAGGAAAAACAAAACAAAACAAAAAAAACAAAAAACAGAAAAACGCAGGAAGCATCACATTAATTGACTTCAAGATACATTACAAGGCTATAGTAACCAAAACAATGTGGTAGTTGTATCAAAATATACACACAGATGAAGGGAACAGAACAGAGGATCCTGCAAAAAAATCACATATTTACCATCAACTGATCTTCAACAAACACAGCTGACAACAACTTACATTATGGAAAGGACACCCTTTCAATAGTGGTGCAGGGAAGACTGGATAGGCACAGGCAGAAGAACGATCTCCCTCTTCATATACAAAAATATCTCACCATATGCAAAAATCAGCTCAGAGTTAATGAAGATCTAAACATAAAAAACCAAACACCAGGGAAATACTTTAGCACATTCACCTAGACAAAAAAATGGTGACTAAGTCCTCAAAAAATACAGGCTGTGTTTAAAAAAAAAAAAAAAAAAAAAAAAAAAAAAAAAAAAAATAAAAAAAAAATGAGTTTTAATTAAATTAAAAATATTAAGGACACCAAAAAAAAAAACATTTAAGTTTCAACATGTTGAAT
>CAUYPK010066768.1:0-11775 GCA_963574355.1 Loris lydekkerianus | reverse complement strand
GATACATAGATATACATAGACACATGGATATCGATACAGCAATATACATAGACACATGGATATTGATACACAGATATACGTAGATACATGGGTATTGATACAGAGATATACATAGACACATGGATATTGATACATAGATATACGTAGACACATGGATATTGATACAGAGATATACGTAGACACATGGATATTGATACAGAGATATAAGTAGACACATGGATATTGATACATAGATATACGTAGACACATGGATATTGATACATAGATATACGTAGACACATGGATATTGATACATAGATGTACGTAGACACATGGATATTGATACAGAGATATATGTAGACACATGGATAATGATACATACATATACGTAGACACATGGATATTGATACAGAGATATACGTAGACACATGGATATTGATACAGAGATATACATAGATACATGGATATTGATACATAGATATACATAGACACATGGGTATTGATACACAGACATACATAGACACATGGGTATTGATTTGTACATACCCATAGACACTTGGAAATTAGTACATATTCACACCTACATAGATGCTGATACGTACAAAGACACATCATATTTTTCTCACTCGCTTTTTATTTTGTCTGGTTTATTTTTCCTTATATGGGATGAGTTTATTTCTGAGAGTTAATTTTTTTGTTTAATTGTTGGGGATTCATTGAGGGTACATGGAGTTAAGTTACACTGATTGTGGTTGTTAGGTTAAGTCTGTCTCACAAGTTGGGTTAAGTTCTGCCCCTATGAATTTTGTTACTATATTAGAATCATACAGGATGATTGTTCTAGACTATTTCTATTTATCCTTGTGCAGTTCATGGAGAATTTTCTGCTGTAAGGTGAAATTTGCCTTCCTTTTTCTTAGTTGTGAGAAAGATAAGGTGATTATTGAGAATAGAGGTTTCCCTGCCGAATGGTGGGTTAAATATAAGGCACGCAGTTAATCAAGCGTCTTGAAATTGAGTATTTTCCTTCTGCCTGTGTCAACATCTGTAGAAGAGAAATTGGCAAGTGAACATCAGTGTGAAAATACCTATCAGCTCTGGGAAAATTGCCTTTTTAAATTCCCCATTAAATTCTGCTATCTAGTGAAGCATTATTTATGAATAGTCAATATAAATAAAATGGACTTTAGAAGGAAGAGAAATGGGCAGATTCCTCATTAAAAACAAGTAACTCAATAATAACACTGTGTTAGTAAAAAAAAGAAATCTTTCTAACTCTAAATTCCTGTCATGACAATCTATTCACTGGTTCAAATAATTGATGTTTTCTGGTAGTGAAACTAAATGGTAATTTTAGGGTACTCATGTGTCAATATTTTTCTAACACCATTTTGCAATCATTCTTTTCAGTATTTCCCAAATTGCTTTCCTTTAAAAGAAAAACACTAAAGCATGTTAGAGCCAAAATAAAATTTAGAAACTATATGTAACAAAAATGTTCATCGGATGCACATTTTCATTGGATTTTTTTTAGGGAAATTGGATACACATTTTCTTGGAAATTTTTTAAGAAAATTGAATTCACATTTTCTAGGGAATTTTTATTTATTTATTTTTATTTCAGGCTAATTTGATGGTACAAGGATATAGGCCTCTTCCCAGGTCCTCAGGAGCCATACATCTGCGGGAGGTGAGGAGGGACACCAAACCTTATCTTTGGTGATACCCAAACTCTACGTTTGTCTCCCCAAGCCCAAGACTTAAAATTTATTTTTCCATCTTCCCATCCTTTTTGCCACTCTCCAACACTGAGCAGCTTATATCATCAAATACCATATGGGGGACAGAATCCCAGAACGTCGGGCTGCTCTCAATCTACATTATATACTAATAATATAGCTTATTTTTCATTGCAATCTCATTAGGACTTTTTTTTTTTTTTTTTAATTTCTTGTTGGCTGGGGACAGTATCTCACTCCTGTAATCCTAGCACTCAGGGAGGCTGAGGTGGTGGTATTACTTGACCTCATACCTGGAATCCCAGCACCCTGGAGGCAGAGGCACGAGGATCACTTGACCTCAGCAATGTGAGTAGATTTCATCCCTTGCCATGTTAACTGTTGGGATCCCATTAATACAGGCATAGTGAACTAACAACTAAATACTTACAAAGGGATACTTTCCTAGGCTCTTCCCAGCTAACTTTGTCTCTTTGGGCCGAGTCCTTAATCTTTTCTGAATTTTGCCAAATACCCTCATACCCTCAGCTATGATCCTATCAGCTGCTGTTGTTAAATTTTATTTTCAATTTATTTATTTATTTTTGTTGTTGTTGTTTGTTTGTTTTGGTGTGTGTGTGTGTGTGTGTGCGTGTGTGTTGCCCAGGCTAAAGTGTCGAGGCAACATCATAGCTCACAGCAACCTCAAACTCTTGGGCTCAAGCGATTCTCCTGCCTCAGCCTCCTGAGTAGCTGGGACTACAGGTGCCCACCACCACACCTGGTTAGTTATTCTACTTTTGGTAGAGATGGGGTCTTGCTCTTGCTCAGGCAGGTCTTGAACTCCTAAGCTCAAGGGATGCACCCACTTCAGCTTTTCGGAGGGCTGGGATTACAAGCGTGCACCACCACACCTGGCCTTTTTATGTTGAAATTGTAAGCTTGTGACAGAGGCTTTCTGCTCTGATATACCCAAAGGCTTCATCCTGGGCTCCTTTCTATTTTAAGCATCTCTTAAACATCACATTATTTGTTTGTTTATGGTTTGTACTATTCCACCCCCCAGGAGTAGTGAGTTTCAGCTGTTGCACTGTGACAGGATCATAGTGCTGCAAAAAGTTTTAAAGATTACTAGTTAAATTACTTTCAAAAGAACTTCAAAGCACAGTAAATATATCTTTTTTTTAACTTTTTTTTTTCTTTTTATTAAATCATATACACATAGATCATGAATGCATTTAGGCATTTGTGTGGTACAATCTGCTGGTTTTTTATTCAATTTGGAGTGATTACATTGAAGTAATCAACATAGCTTTCACCTCATTTACTTAATTATTGTGTAAGACATTTATGTTCTATTCTTTTTTTCATTAAATCATAGCTGTGTACATTAATATGATTGTGGGGCACCATACACTTGGTTCATAGACCGTTTGACACATTTTCATCACACTAGTTAACATAGCCTTCCTGGCATTTTCTTAGTTATTGTGCTTAGACATTTTCATTTCACCAAGTTTTACATATACCCTTGTAAGACACACCGCAGGTGTAATCCTATCAATCCCCCTCCCTCTACCCACAACCCCCCTCCCTCCCCACCCTTTCCCCCTTCCCCCTATTCTTAGGTTGTAACTGGGTTATAGCTTTCATGTGAAAGCCCTAAATTAGTTTCATAGTAGGGATGAGTACATGGGGTACTTTTTTTTCCATTCTTGAGACACTTTACTAAGAAGAATATGTTCCAACTCCATCCATGCAAACATGAAAGAGGTAAAGTCTCCATCTTTCTTTAAGGCTGCATAGTATTCCATGGTGTACATATACCACAATTTATTTGACTTGTACCCTTGCAATATGCTCCATAGGTGTGGTCCCCTCTGTTTCTTTTGCAGTTTTTTTTGGCCAGGGCTGAGTTTGAACCTGCCACCTCTGGAATTTGGGGCCACCGCCCTACTCCTTTGAGCCACAGGCACCGCCCTTTGTTTGTTTTTTCGATCAACATAATTTGAGTGTGCCCTCAAAGTTCAACCATAGGTTCAAGTGTGCAGTGAGATAATAAGGCTGAAAAACTCTCCCCTGGAGTCATTGTCACAGTTAGGAAAAACAAAAATAAATGAACTTATTGGGAATGAACTAAAGCATCACTGACTCTTTATATTTCAACATTACTGGATGTAAATTAGTTCATGTTTTCCTTCAGAACAATATTTAGTGTACTTGAGAGTCAATGTTATAAGCATAAGCGTTTGCACCTTTTTTCTTTTATTTTCAAGAAAGGCAACAAGAAAACATTTTCTTGGAGAAAATCTGCTAATATTATGATAATTTATCTTGTATCAAAAGCACAATGAAAGTCCTTAATATCAACATATTTTGATAAGTACAAGGAAAACAAGTTTGGGGAAATGGCTGTGCCGTTAGGAAGAACAGCTTGATCCTACACTGCACATATATTTTCTCCCCGCTAACTAAATGAGTCATCATCTATCATGCGTAATTGTCTTAAGATCTTGTTTGATCTGTGTTAATGTAATGATGCCTGGAATTACCACAACCCTTTTAGACTTCAGGGGAGTAAAAACGTGTTAGAATGGTTTTATTTTACTGGTTTATTGGCCTTCTTCTGGGTTCAGCCTCCTGTGAATTCTGCCAACTCAATAGTCACTGGTTTAACGGCATTAGAAGAATCATTCATTATACCATGAAAGAAAAGCTGTTTTTTTCAGACAGCATCTGGAGATGCAAATATTTAAAAATATTTAATAAGAAGAATGGTAGAATTCAAATGAGCAACTGTTGTACTTTGGCACCCAATAAAATGTAACTCAATTCCTGTTAATTTATTTACTATGATGACATGGAAATGATAATTACATACACACAGCTCAGATGGGAATGGGCAACGGCTACCCACACCCACATCAATGGAGCTAAAAACCTTATTATCTGGTTTTAAAAGAGGCCTCAGGACTCCCTATACCCCACAATGCCATTGTTTAAATGTTCGATCCAAAGAAGATCAAGCAATTACCAATAATTGCATATGTGAAATTAAGAAATATTCTAACACTTCATTGTTCAAATGTAAAGAAATTTTAAAATAAAAATTGGAGATATCAGTTTTCTCTGTTGCAGAGGTAGGCTGGTGGTAATGAGGGAAAGCACACAAGGTGATCAGAATTTTTGCTAATGTTCTTATTTTAGGGTGGCTCAAGAGTCCTTTATTTACTTATTTTTTAAATTTATTTTGTTTTGAGACACAGTCTCACTCTGTCACCCCAGACTGGAGTACATCTGCCTCATCACAGTTCATTACAACTTCAACTCCTAGGCTCAAGCGATCCTCCCACCTCAGCCTCCAGAACAGCTGGGATGACAGGCCACACCAATCCACCTGGGTTATTTTTTTCTATTTTTTCATCCAGACAGGGTCTCACTGTTGCTTAGACTGGTCTCCAACTTCTGGCATCAAAAGATCCTCTGGCCTCAACCTCTCTGAGTGCAAAAATTACACCCATGAGTCACCACTCTTATGAAATAATTATTTTATGGTTAATGGTGAATGAATGAGTAAGTGGAGGGATGGTTGGATGGTTGGATGAATGGATGGATGGATGGGTGGGTGGTTAGATAGATAGGTAAACTTATGGTGGATGGATGGATGGATGGAAAGTTGGATAAAGTTATGGATGGATGAATGGATGAATGGTTAGATAGATGGATAAACTTATGGATGGATGGATGGATAAAGTTATGGATGAATGGATTATTAGATGGATGGATAAACTTATGGATGGATGGATGGATGGATGGATGGATGGATGGATGGTTAAATAGGTAGATAAACTTATGGGTGGATGGATGGATGGTTAGATATATGGATAAACTTATGGATGGATGGATGGATGGATAGATGGATGGATGGATGGGTGGGTGGATAGATGGATGGATGGATGGATGGATGGATAGATGGATGGATGGATGGATGGATGGATAGATGGATAGATGGATGGATGGATGGATGGATGGATGGATGGATGGATGGATGCATGGGTGGATGGATAGATGGATGGATGTTTAGATAGATAGATAAACCTATGGATGGATGGTTAGATGGATGGATAAACTTATGGATGGTTGGATGGATGGATGGATGGATGGATAGATGGATGGATGGATGGTTGGATAAAGTTATGGATGAATGGATTATTAGATAGATGGATAAACTTATGGATGGATGGATAGATGGATGTTTAGATAGATGGATCAACTTATGAATAGACGAATGGATGGATGGGTGGACAGGTGGTTAGATAGATGGATAAAGTTATAGATGGATGGATGGATGTTTAGATAGATGGATTGACTTATAAATATATGAACAGATGGATGGATAGACAGGTGGTTAGATAGCTGGATGAAGTTATAGGTAAATGGATGGATAGAAAGATGGATAAAAGAAAAGTAGCTATGGACCATTGGTTCTAGACAACCATGATTATTCTAGATCATTTCATCCATCCATCCATCCATTCTGATATGTGGAAGACAAACACACAAAAATATCAGGGTACATCTTATGTGTGTGAAAATGTCTCATTCCAATTTATGTGTTCAGATATTTGGACAGGATGGTTCATTATTAGGACTGTCTACAATGCACCTGTGCACCAAGAAAGGCCTCTCGCATAAACTCCCTACTTCTACCAAATACTGCTGCTCATGTCATGATAGAGAATCTGTCTGGCTAATAGATGAAGCATCTCTTTCGCAGCAATATCCTAATTTCTTGGGTTTTCTTTTACATGACTTCTAAATGCAATTTTTGTTTCCATCCACACATACTGACCAATCAAATTGAAATTTTAAGTATTGTGGTTTTACAAATGGAAAGGGGAGTTGTTTTCTAAAAGGAAAAGGGATTGAAGGAAGAGGATTAAAGTGCATGCACCAACTTTGTCTTAGCCTGTCTCCCATCCAGAATGTCTGAGCACCGTGTTCACAGGGCTGGAGTCTCTTTCTGCAAGGCCGGTGAATTCTTAGCAGTAACAGTTAAGCAAAGGTAACTGAAGCTTGGACTCCTTCCCCTCCAGATGCTTCTCTGCTGGTGTTTGTTGGACCTGGCCTTCTTTTGGCTCATCTCTCCTCCCCAACATCGTGACATTTCAATTCAGGGTTCATCTCTCATTAGATGATTTGTCTTGATATTACTTATATGATCAAGAAAATTGTGATCCTAGGGTAGGAAGAATTGTGAGGCAAACTCTGATGACCCACATCCTGGTAGAATTTCCCTGTCCTTGAGTGTAAGAGGGTCCTAGACTGAGTTGATGATGATGAGATAGCATCTCCATGGACACGGTATGCTACAAGACACAGCTGACTTTGAGAGAGGAAGATTAACTTCAGAGAGCACAGTGCAACCATGTTAGACTTCCAAAGGAACAGCTTGCTTCCTTGGAAGACTGATTCAAATCATGAGGGACACAGTGGCTCATCCCTGTGATTCCAACACTCTTTCAGGTAAAGAAGGGAGGATGGCTTGAGCTCAGGAGATCAAGACCAGCCTTAGCAAAAGCAAGACACCAAATAAAAATAGGAAACTAGCCGGGTGTGATGGCAGGTGCCTGTAGTCCCAGTTACTCAGGAGGCTGAGGCAGGAGGATCATTGGAGCCCAGGAGCTTGAGGTTGCTGTGAGCTTTGACACCATGGCACTCTACCCAGGGTGATACGTGAGACTCTGTCTCAAAAAAAAAAAAAGCATGAAAGGAACTCCACTTTGCTAACTTTGAAGATACACAGGGCTAGTCAAGGAATATCACAGGTCCTGAGGAACTGAGCTCACCCCCTTGGAGAAAGGCAGAAGGAGACGAGGAACTCAATTTGATAACCACCATTTGTGATTTCAGCCACAACCTCTGTGCACAAGAAGAAATACAGTCAGCACTTTAATTTCAGCCTCAAGAGACCCCCAAACAGAGCATCCACTCAGGGCCTGTCTAAATTTTCGATGTACAGAACTATGAGCAAATATATGTTGTTCTCAGCCTCTGCATTCGTGGTGATGTATTATCCAGCAACAAAAAATGAATACAGGGCATAATAATTAGTGTATGCAATAATGCTTTGAGTCAATGTTAGTGATGAAAAGAAAAAAAAAAAAAGGGCATTATTGCAATCATGTTTTTTGGTCACTACAAGATTCCATTTATCTAAAACAGCAGATTACACATCAAATGTGACTCTCAAATTTTTCTTTTTCGAAAGTAAAATAATATGTCCTGCATCCTTAAAAACTTTCTCATTCACAGCTGATGTTTATATTTATTTTCTGAATTAAAAGATGTTACATCATCACAGATTTTATGAAATGTTTGCAACTGGACTACATTTTATTAGAAGTTTTGAAAATGCATCCTATTGAAAATACATTTTATTGAAACTGTACCAGAGATACATGACAAAAAAGAAATTATTACATAGATAATTAAAATTAATTAAACTTTCTATTTCTGAAAAATAACCTCAACAGTAACATCACAGATATTGAAATTATATTTAAAATACTAATGATACATTTTTTTCCAGATGTTTTGATATTTCTAGGATGAGACTTTCAAATGGAATTGTTTCATTATTATAATTAACTCACTAATTGATGAAGGGAATGGTTAATATTATTCATTCTTAAATATTCACCACATTGCTAATTACTCATATGAATATACATCTTTATACATTTGCAGAGAGAAGTGCTACAGAGAACATAAATTATTCTTTAAATAGAAATTTTGCCGATTTGAAAAAAAAAAGAATCATCTCTCTGTCAGGGATGAGAGATCTACTTGGCTCACATTTCTATGTTTAGGAACTGTCCCGACCAGATAATTATTACAAATTGTAATTTGGAGGACTTGTAATTTTGCGTTTCAGAATTGTCAAAGATTATAATTAGAAGACCTAATTTATGCCTTTTTTTTTTTTTTTTTTTTTTTTTGCCATTTAACGCCACTGATAGCTAAGTATCTAAAGATTGAAATTCTTAGCGTTGTGAATCAAGGAATTAAGAGTTTCTAAGACATACGGATTAGTACAGTTGACCAGAAAGGAACAGAAGAATGGAAAGATTTAGTAGAATACTTTTTTTGTCATTCTCACAGTGCTGACTTTTTTTTTTAATTTATTTATTTTTATTGTTAAATGGTAGCTGTGTACATTAGTGCAATCAAGGGGTACAATGTGCGGGCTTCATATACAATCTGAAATAATATCATCAAACTGTTCAACGTAACCTTCATGCCATTTTCTTAGTTACTGTATGTGGACATTTGTTTTCTGCATTTAGTAAGTTTTGCCTGTACCCATTCTAAGATGCACCGTAGACGTGGCCCCACCCATTACCCTCCCTTCACCAAAACCTCCCCCCTCCCTTTCCCTTCCTTGGCCCTTTCCCCATAGTCTTGTGCTATAGTTGGGCTATAGCCTTCATGTGAAAGTGCTGACATTCTTGTGAACACAGAAGAAATTATGTCCAGGATTTCTTTTCAGTGACCACAGAGGAGAGATGAGTTAGCTTATCACCCGATTCAAAGGGACAGAAAAATACAACCGGTACTGTGCACCCATTCTGCAGTGGGCAAGCTGTGGAAAGACATATTTTAAAGCTAAAAAAAAAATGCAGAAACTACTGAAATAAGTATGTGGGTGTCTGGGGGAAGACAGGACTCTGACAAGGCTGACGGACTAACAGGGCTTCCACATCTGTGCGGTAATGTTGATACAGAGAGTCTCAACTAGGAACAGGTGTCTACAGAAAACAACAAGCTTCAATTCTTCACGGAGACTGTTCTGGAGATGCCATTTGTTGAGATGAACCTCAAGGAAAAAAAAAAAACGAAAAGATGATGAAGTATTTGAGTTTTCTGGAGACAATTCAGAAGCCCGTAGGACCCACTGAGGCAGTACTCAGCACAAGTCTGTTGGGACTGAATATTATCCCCAAAGGGACAGTTTTAGTGATTTCCTTTTATATTCCTCCTGGTGCATTTCCTGATATAATTTGACCTTCTCCAATCAGTGGACTAAATGCACGCACCTTCTCATCACCCAAAATGAAGCTGTTCACAAAATATAAGCTAGTAAGAAAACATTTCATGGCTATTGAGTTTCAGCCCTCTGCAAAAGCTGAATGACTTGGGAAAAGACGGGTTGTAAACCAAAGAATGCTTCTCCTCTTTGTCCGGAGTGAAGCTCCCAAAATCCACAGGAAAGATTGGAGAATGATGGACCTAAGCTTTGGTGCACACAATAATGCTATAAGAAAACTCTATAAATAAAAAGAAGTATGCTAACCCCAGGGTGGGCACCTTTTATAAATGGCTTTCTTTTTTAATTTCTTATTTATTTCTTTATAACAGAGTCTCACTGTGTTGCCCTCTGTAGAGTGCGGTGGCATCACAGCTCACAGCAACCTCAAACTCTTGGGCTTAACCGATTCTCTTGCCTCAGCCTCCCAAGTAGCTGGGACTACAGGCACCTGCCACCACGCCTGGCTATTTTTTGTTGCACTTGTCTAGCTGGCCCAGGCCGGGTTCTAACCCACCACCCTCAGTGTATGTGGCTGGTGCTGTAACCATTGCGCTACAGGCGCTGAGCCTGCTTTGTTTTAAATTGTCCTATTCATTTGAACCAGGAGACGGCTAACTTGTCCTTCCTCTGTGGTAACTGAGAAGCCATTCTGGACATGATTTCTTCTATGTTCACAGGAACTTCAGCACTGTGAGAGTGTGAAAAAATAAAGCGTCCCTTCTTGGGGGTTCCCTCCAGAATTCAATAGTCTCAAATGAACCTAAAATTAGATGTATCAGAAAAAAAAAAAAAAAAAGTAAAAAATGCTGATGCTGTAGGGTAAGGGTGATATGGTTTCCCCTCTAAACCACATCAATTTTTTCTGCCCCTGTATCCAAATACAAGTGCTGGAAAATTTCAAGATTTTAGAATTTCCTGAAGCAGTATCTCTTGGAAATGCAATGAGAGGGTGAGCCTTATTCAGGCAGAGGGATTCATCATCATCTCAGAATGGACCAGCATGATTTACAAACATTGAAATAGGCCAGGCACAGGTGGTGCTCACACCCATAATCCCCAAACTCTGAGAGGCCAAGGTAGAAGGATTGCTTGAGCTCAGTAATTTGAGTCCAGTCTGGTCAATAGCAAAACCTTGTGGCTACTAAAAATAGAAAAAATCAGCCAGGCATGGTGGTTGGTGCCTGTAGTCCCAGCTACTTGGCAGGCTGAGACAGGAGGATCACTGTCAGGAGCTCAGGTTGTTGTGAGCTATGGTGACACCACAGCACTCTGTGAGGCTCTGTCTCAAGAATAAAAAAAAAAAAAAAAGAAAGAAAAAAAAACAGCATTAGAAAAAGAATAGACCATGAATTGAAAGTTTTTATTATTTTTATATTAAATCATAACTGTGTACATTGATGCATTTATGGGGTTCAGGGTACTGATTTGATATTCAATGTGAAATGCTTACATTGAATTAAGTAACACATCCATCACAATTATATTCTTTTATTAATAGTTTTGAAATGTACCTGATGCACGTTATACTTTTTACTTAATAGTTTTGAAATGTACCTGATGCACATTATGTGAGGTCCCCCCAAATGCCCTCCCCCCATTCCTCCCCTCTCTCTCCTCTTCCCTTATACTTTCTGGACTATAGCTATAGTTTACCATTCATATGAATGTGTAGGTGATTATATATTGATTTCATAGTAGTATTGAGTACACTGGATACTTTTTTTTTTTTAATTCTTAAGATACTTTACTAAGAAGAATATGTTCCAGCTCCATCCAGGTAAACATAAAAGATGTGAAGTCTCCATCTTTTTTATGGCTGCATAGTATTCCATGCTATACATATACCACGATTTGTTAATCCATTCATGGGTCGATGGGCACTTGGGGTGTTTCCATATCTTGGCAATTATGTAAGTTTGTATAATATTAATAGAAAGTGTTAAGGGTATCAGTTTAACCTGAGAGTTTAAACAAAATGAAAGAAAA
>CAUYPK010066763.1:0-18449 GCA_963574355.1 Loris lydekkerianus | reverse complement strand
ATCCAATAGCCATACACTGCCTCATCCACCAACAAGCGCTGTGTAGTAAATAACTGAAGTGGCACTCTTTTATGAAAATTGTGGTATCTTGTGTTAACTTCATTAGAAATAATGCACTAAACCACAGACTATTTCAGGAATTTCTGTCTGAGCTAAATGTTGCCTATGAAGATGTTCACAGAAGTCCATTGGCTGAGTCGAGGGAGAGTTTTGAAACATTTCTATGACATACTTCCACAGATTTTTTTCTATGACTTACTTCCACAGCTTTTCTGCTTTCAAAAAATAAATAAGTACCAGAGCTCAATGATGCATAATGGAAATGGCACCTTGCCTTTCTGACAGATGTAACAGAGCTACTCAACAGTTTCAATGTGCAACTTCAAGGAAAGGGGAAGCTCATCTGTGATATGCAATCACATGTGAAAGTATTTGAAGTAAAATTAGGCCTCCTCATCAAACAAGTGAAGGAGGAAAATTTCTGCCATCTCCCCACAATTCAAAATCTGTTAGCAGAAAAACCACTGGTTACATTCCCAAACAAAACATGTATGGATTCACTGGAAAAAGTTGCAAAAGGAGTTCCAAATTAGATTTAAAGAGCTTCATCTCTGGGAATGGGACACACAGCTTTTCTGCAGCCCATTTTCTATTGACATTGAAAATGTGGATACAATTTACCAAATGGAACTGGCTGACCTACAGAATTGTGACTCTCTGAAAGACACATTCAAGTCAAGCAGCCTTCCTAATTTCTATGCATCTCTCCCCTCTGAAACATATCCTAATCTCAGGAACCATGTACTAAAAATGGCAACCATCTTTGGCAGTACTTATGTCTATGAACAGACTTTTTCCAGAATGAAACATCTGAAATCTCCACCCAGATCTAGACTAACTGATGCACACTTGCATCACTTGTTACGACTAGCAGTGACAAATATGGAACTCGATGTTGACCATCTCATTAGCCAAAAGCAGGCCCTTAGTTCCCATTGAAATACTGGTAAGTTCGTTGATTTAACTTTACTTGTTCTTCATTTTAAATATTGTATTTGTTCCCATTTTGTTTTTTTACTTCAAAATAAGATACGTGCAGTGTCCATAGGAATTTGTTCATAGTTGTTGTTGTTGTTTTTTTAACTATAGTCTGGCCCTCCAACGGTCTGAGGGACAGTGAACTGGCCCCCTGTTTAAAAATTTTGAGGACCCCTGCCCTAGAGGCACCAACAGTAGCCAAATAGCATCTACTCCTCAAAGGTCTAGGCCCAGCTCAAGGGGCCCTGCCCACAAGCCCCTGAGGCACCAGCTTCTATTCCGGAGTCTGTCTCAGGGATGGCTTTCCCCAGATACTAAGTCTTGATGACCCAATCTCCTCACTTTGTTCTCCCAGAATTCGTACCTGCTTCCTGTTATTACTACCTATGATAGCTCAGTGTTTCCTTTTGCACTATCCTCCCATACCTATTTAACCAATTTCCCATAGGAAATTCTCTCTATTAAGATAACTAGAGTGGTTTTATCTTCCTGAATGAACCCTGACTGACACAATGGTCAAGTTGTCTTTAAGTGTAATTAATATTCTCTTTAGGTATTATTTTTAGTGCTTAATTTTAGTGAATATAAAAATATATTTAAGAGCTGTCATAGGGTGATTCACAATTTAGTCTCCATAATTTTGATTCTCCTTTTGGGCTGAAGATTCTTTTCTTAAACTAACAATTCTTTTGGTTAAATCCATGAGAAAGCCCCAATGACTTACTAATCCACCTGGAATACTTTTACCTTCATCTGTCCTCATACCTGCTGGTTGTCTGCAAGCCAAACCAGAGGCAAGCTCTCTGGCTCTGGGCAGCAGTCACCAGAATAGCCAGTGACCGGTGGAGGGTACTTTAATCAGATATCAGGAGGCATCAAGTTCAAGACAACATTCAGCAAATGCTTGAAATTTACAAACCTTGGAAAATGTCCTGAATTTACTGGTTAATACATATTTACTTAAACACTGGAGTAATTCATAGCAGGGAAATACAAAATCTTTACATAAAAAGACACACACTTGTCTTCAATTAGAGTTAGAGTTATCGAGACAACTTTATAACTATTAACATATCAAAAATCTTGCATTGCTAGTTACTTTGGGAAAACATATCTCTTAAACTCTAGTCATCACTGTTTGCTCATCTGCAAAGAAAACAGGCTGGACGAGGTCCCTATTGCTATAAATATATCTACGATGACGATCTATAAAATTTGTTTTTATGGAGACAGAGAAGCCCATGATAAGAGAGACAAAAAGACTGTTTCGTAAAGGGAAAAAATAGAGAGGTAGAAAAATATCAATATTGGTAGTTTAAGAACTTAATTTCAAAAGGATTCAAATATACCATATTAGGAGATTCTTAATTTTCCTTTCCTGTGTCAGGAAAAGGAAGAACATATGTCATTAGCAAATTATGTGGCAATAAATAAATAAATAAATAAATAAAAACAGTCTCTCTATTCTTACTATTACAATCTTTAAAGATATTTACTAAGCCAGAAAGGATACTTCTTAAACTCCCTTCAAGATATAAAATACCTTTTGTTGTTTTCAGTTTTAAAAATAGTTTTGACATTCTTCTCTCAAAATAAATTGATCGCCTGCCATACAGTGGACCATATGCTTTCACGGCCTGCTTATGAAAATAATTATATTTAAAGTACTAGTTAAAGGTTCATAGAATAGGTGAGATCATTTACTATTTAGTAACTACTTACCTTTTGATATAAGGAAAATACAGTGAGAACATCTTTTATATTTTATGATTAATTAGAGTTAATCCAACGTAACCTGGGGGAGACCTCAACTCTGATTTTTACTTTATATCCCATCTGCACTGCTACTATACCTTTGATAATTTCCTTCTAAATTTTAAAATTTATGACATTTATACAGACAAAATGGGAAAGGCTTTAATTTTAGAATATGGATTTAACCATCCATACTTTTAAAAGAAGAAATACTATGATTTCAAAATTGCAAACATTAAGCCTTAGTACTCAAGAGCTACCATTACTCTAAAAATCAAGTATAGAAGTTTGTACAGCATAATCTAATTTATGTATCATATTGTATACTGTTATATATGCACAGATGAAAATATAGAAGCACAAAATCATGAATATTAATGGTGGCTAATTCTGAGGAACAGGAGTGGGAATGTAGAGCAGAATGAGATATCCTTTCACTTAATAATCTATATTAAATATTAAGGCCTGCATTAACTTTAAAAAATCAATTTTCATTTTAAGAAGATCATCACTGAATACTATAAAAAACTCTATGCTCAGAGGAAATGGTCCAACTACTGGAATCACACTACTTCCGTAGACTCAACCTGGAAAAAATAGAACTTTTGAACAGACCAATATCACACACTGAAATTGCAACAAAAACCTTCTAACACAAAAAGTCCTGGACCAGAGGGTTTCACACTAGAATTCTACCAAGACTTCAAAGAAGAACTCACACCTATATTGCAAACAAATTCCAAAACACTGACAAGGAAGGAACCCTCCCCAACTCCTACGAAGCAAATATCACCTTGATACCAAAAGCAGGAAAGAACTTAGCAAAAAAAAGTAACTACAGACCAGTATCATTAATGACTATTGACATAAAAATACTCAATAAAATCCTTACAAATAAAATTTAGCTACACATCAAAAAAATTACACATCATGATGAGGTGGGCTTCATTCCAGGGATGCAAGTCTTTTTAAACATTCACAAATCCATAAATGTATTTCACCACATAAAAGTAAAAACAAAGATCAAATGATTCTCTCAATTGATGCAGAAAAAGCATTTGGCAAAATTCAGCATCCTTTTTGTGAAAGAAAATAGACATAGATGGGGCATTTCTTAAACTGAAAAAAGACATATATGACAAACCCATAGCCAATATTGTACCGAATGGGAAAACTGAAGGCATTTCCATTGAGAACTGGAAGCAGACGAGGATGTCCACTATCACTACTACTATTCAGAATAGTACTGGCAGTCTTCGCGAAAGCAATCAGGCAAGGGAAAGATATCGAGGGTATCCAAATGGGGAAAGAGGAGATCAAACTATTGCTCTTGCTGAGGGTATGGTAGTCTACTTAGAAAATCCCAAGGACTCAACCACAAGACCCCTAGAAGTAATCAAGAACTATAGGAGCATCTGAGGAAATAAAAATCAAAGGTCCACAAATCAATAGCTTTCAAATACACCAACAGGCAAGCTGAGAATCAAATCAAAGATACAACACCCTTCACAAAAGCACCAAAGAAAATGAAATACTTTGGATGTGAAACATTTCTATACACAAAACTACTGAATCTGATAAAAGAAATAGCACAGAATATTAACAGATGGAAAAACAACATACTTACAACTGGGAAGAATTGACATTGTTAAAATGTCTATCCAGCCAAAGTAATCTACAGAGTCAATGAAATCCTCATTAAAATACTAACACCATACCTTGAAGATTTTTTTTCTGGGTTATTACCAGGGTTCAGACAATTAGGCAACATTGTTTCCATTTGCAAAGTAAAGTCAGAGTTGCAGTTGAATCCTTCTCCCAGGAAGTGTGCCATATATCCTTCATTGTACCTGCTAGGTGGGAACTTACCCAACCCTCTCTCCCACTGTTTTTCTCTGGTGTCACCTGTAATTGTTGACCTACTAGTTTTAGCTTAGCATCAGTACATCAGTGCTTGCTTTTCGATTCTTGTGATACCACTGGCGTAGCTTAAAGATTTGGGAAAAAAGGTTCTACAGTTTGTATGGCACTGGGAAAAACAATGAGGAAAGAATGCAATTCTATGAAATAAGAACAAATCTGAAGGCATCACATTACCAGACTTCAGATTATACTACAAGTCTATAGTGATCAAAACAGCATGACACTGGAGAACCTAGAGATAAAAGTAGTCCCATATCACCACCTAATCTTGGATAAAGCAAACATAAGCATGAATTGGGGGAAAGAATCACTATTTAATAAATGGTGTTGGGAGAACTGGTGAGCCACATGTAAAAGACTAAAACTGGACCCATATCTCTCACGACTTAGAAAAATTAACATACAATGAATAAAAGATTTATGTAAATAAATCTTTAAATAATCTTATAAGAGATTTATTTACATAAATCTTTAAATAATTAAGATTAATAAGATTATTTAAAGATTTATTTAAATAAAAGACACAGACCTATAAAAAGTATGGAAGAAAGTACAGGAAATACTCAGCAACATCAGTCTTAGGAAAAAAATTATGAAGACCCCAAAGGCAATTATGGGCAACAACAAAAATAAATAAATAGGACCTGATAAAGTTAAAAAGTTTCTGCACAGCTAAGGGCAAAAATCAACAAAGCAAAGAGACAGCCTTCAGAATGGGAGATGATATTTGAGTACTACAAATCTGACAAATAGTTAATAATTAGAATCTACAAAGAACTCAAGCATATCAACCCTATTATAATCCGAGCAAGAGATATGAACAGAATCTTTTCTCATGAGGATAACAATAACCAACAAACTCATGAAAAAATCCTCATCTCGAATTATTAGAGAAATACATATTAAAACCACTTTGAGGTCGCCCCTAACCCCAGTGAGAATGGCCCACATCATATGGTCCCAAAACAACAGATGCTGGTGTAGGTGGGGAGAGAAGGGAACACTCCTGCGTTATTCGTGGGACTGCAAACTTGAACAACCTTTATAGAAAGAAGTAGGGAGTACTCAAAGCTAAAAGTGGAACTTCCATGTGATCCTGCAATCCCATTACTAGGTATCTACTTAAAAGAAAAAAAAGTCACATACACTTAAATGTTTATAGCAGCCCAATTTACAATTGCAAACATATGGAAACAACCCAAGTGCCCTTTGACATATGAATGGATTAATAAACTGTGGTATATGTGCACCATGGAATATTATTCAACATAAAAGATGGAGATGTTATATCCTTTGTTACAATTTGGATAGATTTGGAGAACACTCTCCGAGGAAAGCATAGTAAGAATAGAAAAATAGGCATCTCAGATACTCAATATTAATTTGAAACTTGTGGTTTAACAACATGCTCCTATGAGAGAAAAACTCAATTGAATCCAATAAGAGTGAGGGTTGGCAGGTTTCTTCCAACTGGAAACAATATGCAGGTGTATGCTACACTTTCCATCTAAGCTACTACTTAGACTATGCCTTACAAATACAAGCAACAAATGGTCTAACTGTATGTATCCTCATATAATCGGAATATACATATATATATACATATGTGTATACACATACGTGATATGAAAGTTATAGGTAAACTGCTGAAGAAATCTGAGCTTTAAATTCAAATAACATATTTAGTCACCTGAATCATTTCTATATAAATCTTACTTCAGTTCTTTTACCCATCAAGCATTGTTTGTATGCTCTGGGAATATAGCAGTGAACAAGAACTCTGCCCTAGGGAAGCTCACATTCTGGTGGCAGTATTAACAAAACGATTATACACTGTGGTCAGTACTCTGGAGACATAAACAGGGTGCAGAATAAGGGGGTAGGGAATGGGTGTTCAGGAAGGACTTCTTTAAAAAGATTACACTTTAATGAAAGACCTAAATAATGAGAATAAGAGGTCATATCCAAAAATTACAGAGGAAACACTCCACACAGAGGTAACGACAACTGCAAAGTCTAGAGCAGTGATTACAGCACACTTGAATTTATAGTTAAACTGTGGCACATTTAGATTATGTTGATTTAAAAAGAGTAAAAAAAAAGAGTAAAAAAAAAGGATACACTTACTATGCTTTAAACTTCCCTTAAAAATAATTTAATTAATGAACTTGAAAATTTTTCCCAGCACACCTAAGCTCCTCTCACGGCATACCAGTGGTTGAAAATGCACACTGGATGAAAATCATTGCTTAGAGGATGGAAGGGACAGTGTGGCTAAGGCATTCTGAGTGGTAAAACATAAGCTAGAGTGTACGGGCCTATGGGACTTGGGTGTCCATGGTAAAAAGTTCAATAAGAGTCAGTGAAGGATTTAGGTGGAGAAGTGACATACCCTGACTTCCATTTTTAAGAGATCCCTCTGGTCATTGTGTGAATAATGGATTATAGAGACAAGCTACATACAGCTCAGATGGAAAGTGAAGTGGTTTGGTCTGTGTCAGTGGAGACATCACTCTGCTCAGAAATCAAAGGAGACGGTGGGGGTGAGGAGAGGGGAGATGTGGAAGGGGGAAGATTAGGAAAAAAGTAATCAATGGAGAGAAACAGCAGAAAAAGAAATAATTTTTATTAAATTTTGGGTTTAATTTTTCTTTAAAAGTGTGGAAATTTGTTTTTTCTCTATCAGTATCCACATGATATCTCCAATTTTGCCTCTTAGTCTGATAAACCTAAAACATTTGCTATCTGGCCTCTTATGGAAAAAGTTTTTGAACTTTATCTAGAGAAAAAGTATGGAGTCTGAAAAGTGGTGGACCCAGATACCAAGTATTAAGGTGCTTCAGCATTTGGGGAAGCAAGACCCAATGGAGGAGGGGCCACTGAGATACCATTGTAGTAAATCAAGAGAAGAAAAGTATTTTAAGGAAAAGAAATGGGGATACCAGAACAAAAATCAAAGATGAAGTGATCAACTGTGAAGAATATTGCTCAGAAAATCTGTAAGATGATGAGAAAAGTGTCTATTGGATTTGGCAAAGGAAAGCCACTTGACAAAAGCAGTTTCAGCAGAGCAGTAAAAACAGAAACTCACATATGTTGAAGAGTGAATAGGAGATGAAGTTGAACAAAGAAAATCAACCAAATTTCTACTGAAATGGGGAACAGAGAAATGAAATAGTGCTGAAGAGATGGGAGGTCAAGAAGGTTAAGGTTTGTTGTTCTTTGGTAAGATGCTGGTAAGAATTATCCAGGAGAAAGAAGAATTTACGCTGGTCAGAGTATAATGAGAAAAGGTAATGGAATGCACAGCAAAATCATAGGAACAAAGATACTTCTTTCATTGTCATAGGAAAAAAATGATACTGGTTTGTGTAAGAAGGGAAGTCAACACAGGAAGATGGCAGATGATAAGAAGTGTTATATTTGATGTTCAAACAATTTTACAGAGGAAACGAGTAATTGATTTGAAAATGTAGAAGGTGGTAGACAGAGAAAGGATTATATGCTAGTAATATTTGATTGGGGGAAAACCTGGTAATGATGACAAGCTTGTTGATTTTTTAATTGACAAAAATTGCACAATTTATAGTATATGTAACATTCTGACATGTGTATATATTGTAAAATGACTAAATTGAGCTAATATATACATTACCTCATATACTTATTTTTTTGTGGTGAAAGCACTTAAATTCTAGTAACCTAACAATTTTCAAGTGGACAAATAATATTGTTATTAATTATTGGCATCATATTGTATTATATAATAGATCTCTTGGCTTGTTAACTTTTAAAAATGTAATTATAGGAGTTGCGGCTTAGAAAGTCTAGAAGCAAAGATGGTTACAAGTGACAAGATGAAGGCTACCTGAGTGATAAGTAATATTATTAACAAATGTCTGTATATTCCTCTATAATTATCCATTCCTCAGAATGTTTTACACAATGTTCACAGTGTTCTCTATGTAAATGAGAATGTTATAACTGCTCTTAAACAATCAAATTTAGAATACTCCTCTTATTATCATTTACTATTAATCTACATACACACCCAAACTTATCAGTCCACTAAAATGGCAAATGCTTTTAGAACGTTCATGGAGACATTAGATAATATAACAATACCATAAAAGTTTTTCAAAAATATCGGACACATCAAATCTAAAACAACCAATACTAAAAATTGTTAGAAGTAAAAGGTGAATAAATCAGGTTCATTATCCTAATCACTCTACTTTTTATGTTTATTTCTGTAAAAAGTATTGAGAAGGTGGACTGGCAACCACAGTCCTAGGAATCTATATTTTTGATGAAAAGTGGGTTTCCCTATTTTGAGGTCATGTTGAACTCCGTAAAATTGCCTGAGGCAAAACGAAAAGCATAGGAAAGCCACCTCTTTATGAAACCTTTGTCCTGGAGTGGACCCTATGAATTTTTCAAAACAAAGGAGCTCCAGGTTACTGTTCAGAACAATACGCTACACATAAAGATTACTAATGACTGATGAACTCCTAAGGTAGCATGAATCATACCAGCAACACTAGGCTATTGGTTTCAACAAGTAGCCTATTTTATTTTATAAACTTCACCAGAATATTATCAACAGTACTATTAGAAAATGGAAAGCTAATGAAATTAGGAGGCAGCATCGGTGTACAACACACTACATTTCACATCACTCTAATGCAGAATTTAAATGGATGAGAGATTCATCTTTTAACTTAAAAAAAAAAAAAAAAAGCAGCCTATAAACCTAGAAAAATAGAACACCATTTGACAAAGTTATTAGGGAATATTTTGCTATCTAAATTCAATAAACTGCATTAGTGGAACCAGTTTCTTTTATAAGAAGAAAAAGCAAAGCAGTATATTTTCTTCTTGCCTTTTATTATAGTTCAAAAGCCTGATTATCTTAATAGTTTTTTGTTTTCCTTTAGCAATATGTGAAGCAGAAGACGACTGAAAGATTAGAGGATTATAAATATTCTCTTTCTATAAAGATGTTTTCCTGGCCCTATTATAGTCAGAGAACATTATAAACACTGGATACTATCAAATTTTCAGAAATCATTGCTTTCCACAAATACTGGGTTGCCTACCTGTGAAATATAGCTTTTAATATCTAACCCTGATTTTATTTGGTATCTGACCAAATATCTTTTCTGAAAGTAAATGGTTATTAGTGATTTTTAGTATAGTTCCACAACAGCCAAGGCAGAATCCATAGTTAGGTGATTACTGTATGTTTTGATTCAGTTATCTGCAGGGTGTCTGCATGGTACTCTAACTATTTAAAGCCAGTAAAAAGATTACAGCTCACACTAACTGGATTTTCACAGCTCCCTATCATTCGGCCTGAATTCCTCATGGGCAGATTAAAAGGACCAAGGCAAACAATAGTCTTTTTAAAATACAAGGTGGTTATTTTTTAAAAAGGAAGGGAGGGAGGGAGAGAGGGAGGGAGAAAGGGAGGGAGGGAAGGTAGAGAAGGAGAAAGGGTATTCTTTATGGTCAAAATAACAACAAAATTATTCAAAGAAGTAGTCATATAAAAATAAAGTTAAATGTATGATAGAGGTAAAACTCTGGGCATTGGCATAGAATGAATCCAAACCAAGAAATTAATAGCATCTGAGAGAATTGTAGTTTTTACTCTCAAATCTACATTATAAAAGATATGATGGTATTAAAGTTCAAAGCTAGGTAGATATGGCACCAGAAGAACAAAGCTGGAAGGATCTTGACGATCATTTAGTCTACCCTCTTATTAAAGTAAGGATAGACAGAGTGAGGCCCATGGAGCTCAGGTGGCATTCCTCAGTCCATTCCTGCTTTGATTAGCAGACGATCAAAGTGTATAAGAGCACTTAACGTTTCTTTCCACTTTGACTTAACCACCTTCTCCTTCTCTACCAGTTTTCCACCTTCACTCACCTCAAGGGATCACACGACTTCCCTACCCATGATTCGCCCTTAGAGTGAGTCATGGAAACAAACTCAAAAAGTCGTCCTTATGCGTTAACTCCTCTGATCCTCCTACAATCCTATGAAGAAGTTTCATTTATCATGGCCATTTTAGAGATAAAGACACTAAGATTTAGAGAGACTAAGTGTCTTGCCCAAGATCACACAGCTACTAAGTAGAAAAGCTGGATTTAAAGTCAAGTTTACAAGATACCAGTGCATGAGCTATTAACCACTATGTTACACCTCGTTTCCGTATTAACTTCTTTTCCTCATTTCAAGAGGAAACTCCATTGGTTTATACTCTGTCTCCCATCTCCATTCAAACAATCCACCCATAGTGTCTCCACATTATCATTCAGCATTAAATAACTCATTAATTTCTGAACTCAAGTCAGATGAAGACCAAATTAACTGCCACTACCTTAATTAGGCTCCATCACTACTCTCTCAACATTACTTACTGAAAGACTCCTAAGTGGTCTCAGACTTCAAATCCATGCTCCTTAGTGGTACTTCTCAACTTAAAATACTCCAAGTCAAAATTCCCATTGCTCCACCGCTTAAATCCTTCTTATTTCTTTTTTTAACCCAGAATACGCAAAGATCCCAAAAGAAAAATAAATTTTAAAATGTGTATTTGTATTTGCTTATTATTTTGTACAAAGAGGCCCTCGAAGAATACATAAGAAAGTAACAGATGTGTTTATATGGATTTTGAGGAGAGAAGAATAGGAATCAGGCAGCAGGGAGAAAGATGTAAGAAAGGAAAGACTCTTT
Organism: Loris lydekkerianus; assembly: GCA_963574355.1. NCBI lineage: Eukaryota > Metazoa > Chordata > Mammalia > Primates > Lorisidae > Loris > Loris lydekkerianus. The sequence continues at coordinate 6,989 of CAUYPK010066763.1, read as the reverse complement.
ACTCCATGTATACCTTTATACATTTTAAATTATATACCACCTATTCAAAAAGGGAAGGATCGGAAAGGGAAGAGCAAAAGCAAAAATACAAAAAACAAACAAAGAGAAAGAATCAACACTTGATGCCAACCTCTTGTTACCAACAGGCACCTTCATATTTTCTGTACCTAACAATAAAATAGTAATTTCATCCTAAAACGGGGGCATGAAAATCATTTCTCAAACACACCATGATCTCCCTTGCCTCAATCCTTTGTTTTTCCCTTTCCTTGCTACTTCCTCTTCCATGTTCTTGCAGGAAGAACATCTTTAGGTTAGGTTTAGGACATCTTCCCTGGCTGGTGAGTTTTAAGTTAAATATCCCTTCAGCACATGCCCCAAAGATAGTGGGCATCTCTTTGTGACAGCACCATACTACAATGTTGTTATTATTTGTGTCTGACTCTCAAACTACATGGAAGTTTCTTGAGACCAAAGACTGTGTCTTATTCATCATTGCAGTCTCCAATAAGTGCAATAGTGTCAGACACATCTTAACAGCATCCAAAGTAATCCAAGCACAATACATTCATCCTTGTTGTGGCCCTTGAGTCAGATTCAGCAGTCACTGTGACTTAATTTCCCATATGGAACATGCTACTTTGGTTACTGTAGCCTCCCTCTTATAGGTCTCTGTAGTTGTCAAAGTCCAAGTCAAAGGCCTAAAGAGTTACAGACATTAATTAGAAAGACCTGAAACCCGAGACTACGCCAGAACTCTCCTAACTACGTTCTCTCTCCTCTTGAGTCTAAGCTTCCAAGCTAGAACTCTCCTGACATTATCTCTCCTCAAACTCAGTGTTTCCAAAGCAAATACATGTTCTTTCCCTTTATACCCTTCTAAAGTAACCCTTGCTCAGTAAAAAGTATCACCATCATTCCAGTAATGTAAACCAGAAAATAATGGTTATTGCTAATATCTTCATTATACTTATCAAATCAAATCCATCATTAAATGCAGAAATATGTCTCAAATTCATCATTTTCCCACCATCCCCAATGCCAAAGCCCTGGCCCAAACTACTATTACATCTCCCCTAGATCACTGTGCTACTTATCTGGTTTCTCTGCATCCATTCTTACTTATCCCTCTACAATCTGTTTTCCACACTGCAGCTGGAGTGATCTTTTCAAAACACTAATCTGATCATGTCACCCATCAGATTAAAACACTTCAAAGGCATCCTGTTACTCTTAAGATAGAGAACAAAATCCTTCACCAGGTTTACAAGGCCCTACACAGTCTAGCCCCTATCTGCCTCTCTGGCCCTGTTTCAGACTGTGCTCCCCCTGCTCTCCCTTTGATCTACTCTGATCACCCTTCAGCTCCTGCTCATATCACTCTTCCTCCAATTTAGGGGCCTTTGCTGATGATGTTTCCTCTGCTTATGTTTCCCTTCTACTCTTTCCCTCAATGATTCCTACTCATGCTACTTCTTCAGGAAAGTTTACCCTGATTATTCTAAGTAAAATACAACACCCTACCATTGTATTCTGTTCAAACCACTGCACATCTATTATCCTTGGCCTTTATCAATATTGAAAATTTATATTTATGTGATGTCATAATTGCTCTTTTCCCCCACTGGACTTTAAGCTCCATAAAGTCAGGCATCAACACTGTTATTGATCACCATGGAATGAATCTCTAAGACTCAGCACAGTGCCTTGTACAGTGAGTACTTATTAAATATTTGATGAACAAATGACAAAAGGGAGGGTGGGCATCAGTTACATGGTAATTTCTAGGCTATCATTAGTCACCAATGTCCTTGCATGTGGAAAAGGTAGGGGAAATAATTTAACATGAAGAGTCTAATGTTAGAATTTAGGGTTATCCTAAAACCCCTTCCACTTCAATCCCAGAGTATCATACTCCTTTTTATTCAAAAGTGGTGAGTTATTTTCCACCACTGAGGGAAACAGCCTCAGTAGCTGTTTATTCGAACCCTTTCATTTTATATTTAAAGAATATAAAACCAGAGACACTATGTGATCAGCCGAAAACCACACTCATATCAGCAGAAGATCAAGACTTGCATTCACACTTACCAGTATGAAGTGGTTTCTATTATATCTACCACAGCAACACATCACGGCTTTCACCAGGAGAGAGGACACATTACTCATTACTAATTTATATTCTAACAACTGTATAGGTACATCCAAGTTCATCTGGTCATGGGTTCTAATTCTGAGTTGACAAAATGTAGTAGCTGTAATTATAATTCCAAAGGGGAATGTGAAAATTGCATACTAATCTCAGAGTTCTTATCTGTGGGATGACTAGTCTGAAAAGAGCTTTCAGAACATTATCAGTAGTGGAACCTCACAGAAATATTTTTTAAACTCAGCTTCAAGGATGTGAGAAACCCTTGTTGGTCATGAGATTGGTTTTAGATATGTTGAACTTGACATTCTACATATGTTCAACAGGAAGCTATATAGATACATCTAAAGGGCCAAGAACAATTGTAACCTACTGAAGATTTGGATAAGGGATTTAAGGACAGGAAGATTGTGAGCCAGATGCCAATCTTCAGAGAAAAAAAGAGCACTGTCTAAGAACGAAATGGCAACAAAAGGAAGGGAAAGAAAATTTTACGGTGAACTGAACGGTATATATTTCAATTTGCTGTATTTGAAATAAAGAATGGAAGAATAATGGCTTGGAAGGAAGAATAGAAAACAAGAAGGATGACAAATTTACTCCTGACATTGAAGTACATGGAATATAATAAAATAAGATAGAAACCCTCACTCTAGTAATGGCATTCTAAGTGATTTCGATCAGCCCTTTTTCTGAAAACTGTGACAATGGCTCAAAAATTTTTGTTTGCTTATTTGTTTGATGAGATATAAGAGTTAGCAATTCAACTACTAAAATCTGATTAAGATTATTCTAGGCTTGGAGCCTGTAGCTCCAGCGGCTAAGGCACCAGCCACATACACCAGAGCTGACAGATTCAAATCCAGCCCGGGCTTCCAAACAACGATGACAACTACAACCAAAAAAAAAAAAAAAAAAAAAAAATAGCCGGCATTATGGTGGGCACCTGTAGTCCCAGCTATTTGGGATGCTGAGGCAAGAGAATTGTGTAAGGCCAGGAGTTGGAGGTTGCTGTGAGCTGTGATGCCACAGCACTCTACCGAGGGCAACAGCTTGAGGCTATGCCTCAACAAAAATAAAAATAAAAATGAAAACATAAAATAAAATAATTTAAAAAATTCCCGTATATACTTGAGTATATACGGTATTCTAGATTACTCTCACAGGCAACAGAAATGAACCCACTGGTACTACACTTTGAAGTCATCGACTATAAAATAACTAAACATAGTAACTCAAAGAAGATGGAAATGAATTGAGAATTGGTGGAGAAAAGGAAACCATGAAAAGAATCAAAAAGAGGGAGGGAGACAAGATGGTGGACTGAAGCCAGCTTTCCACAGAGGCTCCCATCCAGAAGGAGAGTTAAGGGACAAAAATTTAGTAAGTAACCTGGTGGATTTGAGCTGCACCAAGAGAGAAGGTTGAAGAACGCACATCAACCCTGCTGAAGTGAGCTGCGACCACAAGGACACAAACAAAAGGTACAAAATCCATCACCAAGCAGAAGGGAGTCCCCTCTCTCCCATGAGACCGGAACAAGAGCCCCACAAACAAAGAAACGGGCAGAAATTAAAGGCCCTCCCACTCCACTCCACAGGAGAGACCTTCTAAAAACTGGACGTACCTCTCCTACTAGGGTGCCATGGCGTTCTTCTGCCAGGCATAAAAATGTATAAAACTGTAAATATCCTGTGCCGGCAACCCTGAACTCCCAGCAACCCCCTCCACTCACACTGAGGTCTGGAGGCCTGCCCCCCAGGAGTTCGAATTCTTGGGTGATATCTCAAGGGGTGTGGACACTGCCCAAGCTGCAGCTGGTCAGCACTGACTCTGAGGCACAGGAGCGAGCTGAGGGGGAGCCACACCAGGGCAGCACTTCCCTGAGGTGTGGTGCAGCAGCCCTCCGTGGGCAGCAATGCGGCCAGGCATATAACTGAGTGAAACAGTATCTTCCCCGCTTACAATGCTGAGCTCCCAGCACTCCCCTCCACTCTCACTCTGGGGTCTGGGGGCCTGTCCCCCAGGAGTCTGGATTCTTGGGTGATTTCTCATGGGGTGTGGACAGTGCCTGAGCTGCGCTGACTCTGGGACACAGAAGCAAGGAAAGGATGGTTGGTTAGAAGGGAACCGCTCCAGAGCGGTGGTTCCCTGAGACGCAGAGCAGCGGCTGTCTTCTGGCAGTGGTGCAGCCAGGCATAAAACTGTGTGGAACTGTGTGTGCTCGCTACCTACAGCTCTGGGCTTCCAGCACTCTTCTTCACCCTCACTCTGAGATCTGGAGGCCTGTCCCCCAGGAGTCTGAATTTTGGGGTGATCTCTCGAGGGGTGTGGACAGAGAATAAACTACAGCTGGTCAGTACTGACTCTGGGGCACAGGACCGAGGAGAGAAGTGTTGGCTGGGTGCCCACACCAGAGTGGCAGTTCCCGGAGGCGGATCAACAGCCGGTTTTTTTTTTTTTTTAATAGCAAAACGGCTCACTCCTGGATATTCTGAAGCCACACCCCCTGTCTCCCAGGGCAACCAGAGGAGGCCACCTGTGAGTAAAGGATTTGCATGACGCTGCTCACAAACCTGGGAAGCTTCCAGGGCAGGGCCGACTCAAGAGAGGTGACCAAATACAAACCTCCAGCAGCAAAGACAGGACAGGACGTTGGAACTCAGAACAGCTTCTCTTCTGCAGGCGATTTTAGCAGGAACAGAGACAGAATCCCACGAAGTTGTTCTGTTCTGTTCTGTTTTGTTCTTTTCTGTTCTGTTCTGTTTAGTAACATCAATCAGGGATGGGGCTAAGCCTGAGTGAACACCCCCTCAACCTTCATCAAGCACCTAAGGATGTCAGGCCTCACCTTCTCCTGCTAGATAGCAGCAGAGTGCAGAGGCCTTGCAGATTTCCTTGCTATTTAGGCAGGTGCAAACCCCTGGAGTATCTGTTCACTACAGGCACCTGGGTCAACCATCTGCAGAAATATCAGTGACTGGGTCCGACAGAGGGGCAAGGTGGGGAAGGAGGCATCAACCTTCCCAGACTAATCTATTTGCTAGGTGGCTCCTCCTGACTCCACGAAGCACTGGAGTAAGCCATATCAGAGTAGTCACCAGACCCCTGTGATCCAGTTCCCAGAGACTTCTTGAACTCTCCCACACGAGACAGGTGCCGATTGAGACAATTGATTTGGACCTTTTGAACTGAATCAATAGACTGAGGACTTTTCAAGTGGTGCCCTGGGTGTGCGGTTGTAGAAAGGTTTGATTTTCCTTTTCCAATTGGTGCGAGAGGTGGGCAGGCGGGGTGACTTAATTGCTGGTTTTTCCCCACAGCTGAGACTTCAATCCAGAGTAAATGTTACACTAGGGTCAAACAGAAACCAGCTGAAAACAAGACAGAACCACTTAGCCCCATGACACCAGACAGGGCCCCAGTTTCTCATGCCACAATACTGTATGGGCCCTTGACAAAGCCCCAGGGGAAAAATCAAAGGGAGTAAAACAACCAGTTTTACTGGTTTTACTGGTCAGTAAAACAATCTGCTGATTTCTGGCGAAATCAGCAGAAAACCTCTGGTAACATAAATAACCAGAATAGATAAACCCCCCCTCCCCCAAGGAAAGATATGGCAGATGTAATTGAAGCTCCCATTCATAAACAATTGGATGAGATGTCAGAAATCGAATTCAGAATTTGGATTGCACACAAGATTAATAAAGTGGAATTAGGAATTCGAGGAGAAATTCAAAAGTTGTCTCAAGAATTTAACGAATTTAAAGACAAAACCACCAAAGACTTAGACACACTGAAGCAAGAATTTGCAGCACTCAAAGAAATGAAAAATACAGTAGAATCCCTCAGTAACAGAGTGGAGCAAACAGAAGAAAGGATTTCTGACATTGAAGATAAAGCCTTTGGACACTCCCAAACTCTGAAAGAGGAAAAGAAATGGAGAGCAAAAATGGATCATTCTCTCAGAGAGCTCTGGGATAATTCGAAGAAGGCCAATACACGAATAATTGGAATTCCTGAAACCGATGAAGTGGCCTCGCTGGGCACAGAGGCCCTTCTGCATGAAATTATGAAAGAGAATTTTCCAGACATGACTTGAGATTCTAAAATTCAGATAGCAGACAGCTTCAAAACCCCAGCATGATTCAACCCCAATAAGTCATCCCCCAGGCATGTCACAATTAACTTCACTAAAGTTAATATGAAGGAGAAAATTCACAAAGCTGCCAGGTGAAAGAAAACCATTACGTACAAAAGGAAGAATATTAGAATGACTGAAGATCTCTCTGTTGAAACTTTTAAAGCCAGAAGAGGGTGGTTATCGACTTTTAATCTCCTAAGGCAAAATAACTTTGAACCGAGGATCTTGTATCCAGCTAAACTGAGTTTCATTTATGATGGAGAAATTAAATACTTTAATGAAATTCATATGTTGAAGAAATTTGCCATAACCAAACCAGCTCTTCAGGATATTCTCAGACCTATCCTCCATAGTGACCAACCCAATCCTATACCACAAAACTAAACTCACTCAGAAACTTCGGATCAAACTCCAACTTCCACACTGACGAAAGGATTAAAAATGTCCACTGGACCTTTGAAAAACTCGATACCCAAAATTTCATCAGACTTGTCAATATTCTCCATTAATGTGAAAGGCTTAAACTGTCCTCTAAAGAGACATAGGTTACCTGACTGGATACAAAAACTCAGGCCAGATATTTGTTGCATACAAGAGTCACATCTTAACTTAAAAGACAAATACAGACTCAGGGTGAAAGGATGGTCATCCATATTTCAGGCAAATGGTAATCAGAAAAAAGCAGGTGTCGCAATT
>CAUYPK010066762.1:0-44810 GCA_963574355.1 Loris lydekkerianus | reverse complement strand
ACAATAATTGAGGAATCAGTAGGTTAAATGCTTTTCAATATTTATTGCTAAAGAAAAACTGTAAACTAGCAACAACAACTTTAAAACTTTAAATGAAGTGCAGAAAACCGTAGCTTAACAGGTAATCAAGCTAAATCACAAAGGTTACAGTGCCATTAAATATTGTGGGTTAAATAGTTCAGTGGAATACAGTTCAGTTCAGCCGACTTGTGGACTGAGCTGAAGCACCGCCCCCTCAAGCAGACGGCAGAAGACGACTGGAGACTACGTGCATTTGATTAGGTGCGCGTGCACCGAATCAAATAACCTGTATGACCCGAGTATAAACCGAGTTGGGGTTTTTCGGCACAAATTTTGTAGTTATTAATGTTTCCTCTCGGACAATTCCGCATTCTTCTTCCCTAGAAAGGAAAACCCTGTTGTTGTCACTTCCTCTTCCCATTTTCTTCAGACCTTTCCGTTTCCCAGCTACCCAATTCCCAGTTTGCTGATGGCAATATTTTTTTTCTCCCCCCTTTTTTCCCTTTGGATTCAAAATACTGAGAATGCTGTTTGAGTAAAAATGATGATGGGTTTGTTTATAAATTACTGTCCATCTGGTGATGCTGATGCAAGTTATGTGCATGAATTCATCAGTAGTCTCATTTTTTTGCCTTGTGTGGTAGATCAATTTGTGATTTCTCTCAGTGAATAAAAGAGCCTAAAGGATATGGGGAAGACGGCAGGAAGGACTACTGTTGGGTCATAGCATGGTGCTGGGGCAACATCTAATGGAATTGGTTCTTTGGAACAAGATAATACACATATGTCAGAAATTTAGTTGATTTTACTAATTTTGAGAAAATGATATAAAGTGAAGAAAAATTCATAGGGCTTTCATTTTATACTGAGAAATTCTACTTTCAAGTCCCCTTTCCGTAGCAGTATTTCCATTATAGATTCAGATGAGACGTTCGGGGGCTAGAGCATAATCTTCCTCTTGCTGTTCTTAAGGTGGGTTCAGTTTAGTCTTTTTGGCTTATTCTGTAATCCTCCACATTTGCATCTCAGTCTTTTAGGCCAAGTTATGTTCTGATCATGAGAAAAACCAAACAAACCTGGGAAGCTATATTAGTCATGTTTCCTGAAAGTTTTTCCGAAATGAACTTGACAGTGATTTTTGTGCAAATCATTCATTGCAAGAATATATGCAGGAGGTGGCGCCTGTGGCTCAAAGGAGTAGGGCACTGGCCCCATATACCAGAGGTGGTGGGTTCAAAGACCTGGCCCCCAGCCAAAAACTACCAAAAAAAAAAAAAAAAAAAAAGAATATGTGCAGGTGGAGGGTCAGGAGAGGAGCAAGGCAGGGCAGGGAAGAAAGTTCAGCAAGATTTCAGATGGAAACTAGCACCACACAATTGATCCCACTGTGAGGAGGGGTGTGAGCTGTTGTGTCTCCCTGTCAGTCATTTATGGTGGGGTTTGGGGTAGAGAGTAGCCTCGCATAGGGAAGGCAGGTTTCAGGTGGGGGCAGCTGTGCCGCTCAACAGGCTCACAGTTGCTGGAGAATGGGTGCTTCAGACTCTTGAAGAGGACTGGGATGTGTGTACAGTTTAGCTTTTGTGTGTAACAAACCATGTAGAGGCTTCTAACGACAGTGAGTTACTTCATTTCATATTTCTTCAGGTTGGTCCTTTGGTGGTGTTCAGCTACTTCCTGAGGGTCTCAGGAGGTTTCTGTTGTTCTAAGCTGGGCTTGCTCCATGTCTGTGGTCTCTCCTGTGACTGTCTGGATGGCTATGGCCTTTCTTCACATAATTTCCTTTCCTCTATTAAAGGTATCTGCACCATGGCCCATGGGACAAATCTAATTTGCTGCTTGTTTTCCTAAAGAAAGGATTATTGGAGTAAATTTGTATATGATGATATACAAATATATATCATATATTTATATCATCTATAATCTGCTTTATCCCTGTAATGGTAGAGTTGAGTAGTTCTGGCAGAGACTGTATAGCTCCCAAAGCCTAAAATATTTACCATCTGACTCGTTACTCAAAAAGTTTGCTGACCTGACCCCTGATCTATAAAGATGGCTCAGGCTTGCTTGCATGGTGGAAGAGTTTTCAGTGTAAAATTAGAAGCTGCAAGGCCTGTTGGGGGCTAGATGTGGACACGCAGAAGGCCCTTTCTGCCATATTCTGTTGGTCAAAGAAGTTACAGGCTAACTCAGATTCAAGGCAAGGAGACATAGACTCCACTTCTAAAGAAACTAAAAAATGGGTGGCGTTTTTTTGGAGTCTGCCATGGTGAGACCTCAATAACATCCACTACAGAACGCAGCCCTGCGCACGAGGAGACCAAGGAAAAGAACCAGACTAGAATCTAGTCCAACCTGTGCCACAGTGCCTTACTATGTCTTCATAGTTACCTGTGAAAAGCTATTTTCTTTTTTCTTCTTCTTCATTTATTATTATTATTATTGTTTTGCTATTGAGTGTTACTCCTTAGGAATTCTACTACACACCAAAGAAAAATATGATCAAACTTATATATGAGCCTCTGCACTGTTTCCATCATCCTGAATTGATACATCTGTGCTTTGTTTCCTAATATTTTAAAAGTCAGCTGTCTTCATTGATACTGGTTAGAGCAACTTATCTCTAATTTTTTTATACCATAATTTATTGGCAAGCTCTATTTATCTTCATAGTTTTCTTTAACAAATATTTATTAAATAGATAAAATAAACAAAACCCTGCGGGATATTTTTTCTTCTGCCTGTTGGGACCATGCACATATTATTCCCCATTCCCTCACCCTGGCACACCCTCTGCCCCTCAGGTTTTTCACTTCCTTCCCAAGTCAAATATTGTCACCTCCCTTAAGATGGCTTCCTGAGTTCTTTCGGATCGAGTTTGCTGTTCCTTTCCTACCCTTACAGCATGCATCATCTCTATTATTTAACTTTTCACCGTATACTGAAACTTTATTTTATTTTTTATTTTATTTATTTCTATTTTAGAGACTGAGTCTTACTGTCTTAATCAGACTGGAGTACATTGGTACAATCATAGCTCACTATGAACCTAGAACCCTGGCTGGGGCCATCCTCCTCCTCCTGCTTCAGCCTCCTGAGTAGCCACCATGCCTGGCTAATGTTTAAAAAAAAAAATTTGTAGAGCTGATGTCTTGCTATGTTCCCTAGTCTGGCCTTGAATTCCCAGGATCAAGTGATCCTCTTGCCTTGGTCTCTCAAAGCCCTGGGATCATAGGCACAAGCCACAGGGCAGGGCCTGAAACTTTAAATTCACCTTTTTATATCCCTAGTTAGTGACTTATCTATATTTCTATTCCCAAGTCTGAGCATCTGACTGGAAAAAGCCATATGCTTACTAATAGATGGATAGATGGATAGAGACATATATGGAAAATCTTTCTGTGAGATTACATTATCTCTGACTTGGCTATATGATAACCATTTATATTTAAAATGTGTCAGGCCTCATTTTTTAGACAGAGTCTCACTCTGTGCCCTGGGTTGAGTGCCAGGGTGTCATAGCTCACAGCAACCTCAAACTCGTGGGCCCAGGTGATCCCCTTGCCTCAGCCTCCCAACTGGCTGGGACTACAGGTGCCGACCACTATTATGCCCAGCTAGTTTTTCTATTTTTAGTAGAGACAGGGTCTTGTTTTTTTTCTCAGGCTGGTCTCAAATTCCTGAGCTCAGGTTATCCACTTGTCTCAACCTCCCAGAGTGTTAGGATTATAGGCCTGAGCCACTGCGCCTGGCCCAGACCTCTTTTGTTTAAAAACTTTTTGTGTACTATCCTTATAATACTCAAAATGATGACATGGAGTTCCAGAAAGAAACTGGAAAAAAGTTCCAGATGAAGAAACTGAGGCTGAGAACCTGACCAAGGTCATGGTTTATGAAGAGTAGTGGTAGATTTGAATCCTAACAGAACCGGGGTATCATTCATTTCATAATCTATGTGGTACCATGCACAATGACTCCAAACCACTCAAACCTGGCCCTGGAATTGCTCTGAATCATCATGTTACATGTTATCCCATTATGAAATTGAACAAAACCTCTGTGCACCTTCTGAAACACGTAGAGGTGAAGGGAAAATATGTAGAGTTTTCTGGGTAAAGCACCAGATTCTCAAAGGGATATGTAAAAACAACAACCACCGCCATGGCCAAGATTACTATACAGATCACTATACAAATGGTCAGCATTAAGTACGGAATGAGTATTTCTGTTTTGTAAGACAGAAAATCAGGATAACAAAAGAAGACATAATTTTCCCCAATCACAGTGAGTCCTCATTACTCCACATAAAATCCCCATGTATATTTCAATTTGAATTCAGGGCAGCAGAACTTCTCAAGTTATCTACACTTGAGTCTCTTTCTTTCATGGACTCTAGAGACTGGCAGGGCCTTCACCAATAAAGGCCAATAAAATTCACTAACTGGAACAGGAAAATTAGTAAGTGGACCCTTTCCATTTTATTCTTCTTTTTATATTTCCATATTATTTTTGAGGCTGTATTAGGGAATGCAAATGCTATTTTTTTTTCCCTGAGTATGTATTTTCAATATTCTAACCAAAAAGTGAAGAGAGCTTTAGATGCTAAAAACATTAGCTTGCAAGATTTTCCTTGCACTCTTCACATTAAGCCTGTGATAAAAGGCCCACTTGAGGGCTGTGTTCAGTGTCTAAAGTGAATGCTTTAAATTTAATGATATAATCAAAATCATTTTCCCCTTGTAACTACTATTGTGCTCATTTGAATGGATTCCAGTACATTACGCTTTGTGTATAAATATAAGTGAGATGGTTTAGTTCATGTATAACAAGTACCCAACTAATAATTTACTTTGCCCATTATTTATATCTTCAGGATTAATGTCTGCCTCTTTCCCGTCCTTGGTTCATAGCCATTATTATAATAATGTTAGTTCTGCATTTTGAGAATTCCACATGGAGTTGCTGAAAATTGCTTAGAAGTACTTCACAGTAGAAGGTTAAATCTCAAAGAATTTGGTTTTGCATCTAGCAAGCTAAATTGCTCCTAGCAACATTATATTAATTAATGTCACGTCAAGCAAATTAATATCTTTTTCTTTGTGCTGAATTCCAAACACCCCAGCAAATAATTTCAGCTGTGCCAACCACAAACGGATTTGAACAGTAGAGTCTGAATAGATTTGAACCACTTGCTGTTCTGAAAATAGCTACTTAGTTACAAATTTGATAGTATTTTATCGATTTTCAGAATCACCTTTAACAATGTCAATGCTTCTTTAAAAAGTGGCTTAAAATTTCATACATACCATTTTTTCCTATTTTTGTGTAGATATGTGCATAAATATGATGAAATGGAATTGGTCACTATGGAGGGATAGGCCTAGCTCTGGGTGATTTACTACTCTTTACAAACAATGACCAGACAAGATCTGAGGGTCAGTGGGAAGAGAGGATACCGGGTGAATAAACCATGGCAAGCCTACCTCCTATGTAGGGATCCTCTGTCCCGGCCCTGAAATTTTGCCCTGTGCACTGTTCAGGTTGTAATATGGGTTCTGGGTGGAGCTGTCTTAGTTCCACTCATGGTTTGAAAACTGTCCTTGTGTGAAATTGATTAACCAATGATCAACCTGTGCTTTGGGAATACTGATCGAAGCATTCTTACTCTGGGGAAATGGAAAGGTCCACTGAGCTTTGAGGCCATGAATTGAATTCTTCTAGGTGCAAAATATGAACACTGGCAATTAAGTTCATGAACTCATCCTAGAAAAAGTCTACATAGCTCATTTCTGAATATTCCCACAGTCACCAGATGGCCAAGGGGAGTCCTTCAACTCCTATATGTAGCTCTTCTAGCACTAGTTATATAACACTCGTTCCATCATGTTGCTAAGAATGAGGATATAATTTTTGGAAGTCACATTAAGAAAATAAAATTAGCCAACACTTAGATTATAAAATGCAATAATATATAGAATATTTTAGATTTAAGTAAAGATTAAATAAACATATAAACATGTAAAAACTATGTAAGAACCAAGGTTTTTTAACTTACTGATGTATACATTGCACTGAATAATTTTTCATTTTATCTTTTATATACTACTTAAAAAGATCCTAGGGTCATCCAGCCCACTCATTACTAGAAAATCATTCTCAATAAAGTCTCGGGAAACAACCCAGGAGAGGTAAAAATGGAAAAATGTACATTTCCATTAATACATATATATGTGAATGTGAATGCAGATTGTCACCTGCTATCTACAATGAGGGCCTGGTCTTATCATCATTCTTTCAGCGTCTTTAGTGTACTTCTCAAGGTCAAGGGAAGACAAGTTTTAGCAATACATTTTCAAGAAGAACCAAGCGAGAAAAAAATCTGAAAACTCTAAAGAGATTTAAATAGAAAGCAGAATAAATATTGATTCTATCAACATGGTTTTCTGTGCATATTTTGTGATGTTTGTCATTATATATTGTGGAAGATTGTAAAGAAATTGGTGTTTATAATATAATGACCATACCACCATACTTGGCTGAAAGTAATGGTGTATAAATGTGGATTGTGACATTAAAGAGCCTGAACCTATTGTTACTTTTTTTTTTTTTTTTTTTTTTTTAAGCTAGGGTCTTAATGTTTTGCCTGGGCTGGAGTGCAGTGGTGAAGTCATAACTCACTGCAACCTCAAACTCCTGGGCTCAAGTGATCCTCCTGCCTCAGCCTTCTGAGTACTTGGGACTACAGGTTACTGCTACCACACCTGGCTAATTTTTCATAGAGCTCAGGGTCTCACTATGTTGCTCAGACTAGTCTTAAACTCCTTGTCTCTAACAGTATTCTCACCTCAGCTTTCAAAGGGCTAGAATTACATGCATGAGCCACTGTGCCTGGCTTCATTACTTTATAAAATTTACCTTGAAATGATGGATATAGTCATGATGGCCTAGTTGCTAATACAATTTGTGCTGCTATTTCTATTAGTAATGTGGAGGACGGCACTAGGACATATTCATTCTAAACTAAATTTGGATTTCTCCATTGGGCATTAGATGGCAGTATTAATCAAGACATTCAGAGCTGACTCATGTTGCAGCTATTTCTAAAGGTGCTCATAATTCTCCAAAGAACGTTTCATGAAATAGTTATTTATCCTGCATTTTCTACTTCTGCAAAGAAAAAGCATAAAACGCACTGCGGGTCTGCTTTTGTAATCTTTTGCATCTCGTATTTATTCTTGCTTTAGGAAAGGTGCTAGAAGACAAGTGACTGTATTTCCAGTTATTTACTGTGTCCAAAATGTATCTTTTATAATTTTTAGTCTTTCTCTTCCTGTGGATATAAATGTATATATGTCATTGACTATAATTTTGAGGTTAGAGAATTGGCAATATTAAGTATTGTTTATAATGATCGTGTAAATAGGGCTTTATTGTGCTGTTTGAAAGAGAGTGGTGCTAGATCCCTGCTCAGCCACTTACCAGCTATGCCCATGGGCAATCAGTTTAACCCCTCTGTGCCCGAAATTCCTCCCCTGTAAAATGGTGATGATAGTAGCTTCCATCCCAGTCCTGCTGTTGAGGACTAAGTGGATTATTCTGTGTAGAATGTTAGAACAGTAGCTGGAATGCAGAAAGCACTGGATAAATGTTTGGTGCTGGGGGTGGTGGGAAAAGGTAGAAAGGGGACGCCGCTCTGCCTGTCATAATGCCCTTCTGAGGTGCATTTTTATTTTTCAGTTCACAAAATATTGGGAATGAAATTTATAAAAAGTGAGGTCTCTTGGCTGATGTCACCAGGCTGGTTAATGTTCCATAGAGCTAGGCAGGTGGCATCGCGGCTTTCTTGCCACACAATGGGGGATTGTTTTCAGCCATGACCAGATTCAGAGGTGACTCTTCCAATCAGAAATATGATGGCATCAGGTTTCCTCTGTCCCTGTAGCATAGTAGAGCGCAGGACACAGATCTGGCAGCACGGAGAGGTGTCAGGCTCAGAGCTCTCCCAGAGGGACGGGAAGCTGCGGGATGTTCACTTGGAGAGAGAAGCCACTTTCTGGGACATGAGTAATCCTTGGCAGGCATTCAGAAGAGCACTTTGGAGGAGAGTTTGACGATCATTTACCCCAGTAGACAAAGACTTGGATATTGAAATGTGAACTTTGGAGATATTGCAGATAACATCTGAGAACGCCCAGCCCAGATACTGGGAGGCATGTGACCCCTGTGAAGGGTGCAATACTAACATTGTAGGGGCTCCGAAGGTAAGGAGAACCCAGAGATCAGAAGGCAGCAGACCCACGCAGCTAATGATTTTCACCAATCCTCAGGGAGGAGAAATGTTCTGTGATATGTATGATTCAAAATAAATAGCTATTTTTAAAAACTAGGTGCATAGCAACCACTTTATTTGCATTGTTTCATTTGATCCACAATAATGTCAGGGTATTTTTTTTCCTATTATGTCCCTTAGGAGAATACTGAAGCTAAGAGATGTTAAGTAACTTGCAGGTTAAGTAACTGAATTTCATAATTTAGTGACAAGACCTAAGGTGACTGATTAGTGAGATTGCATGTAAGTTTTTTTTTTCATCATGTCAATTCAATTATTCTGCATTGAGTTGTTTATGGTAAGTTATAGAACTGCTCTAGGTAATAGTATAGATGCCTTTGGATTTTTATAAGTAAGATATGACTGAAAAGATTTTATTTTATTTATTTATTTATTTATTTGAGACAGAGTCACACTATGTCTCCCTAGGTAGAGTGCTGTGGTGTCACAGCTCACAGCAACCTCAGACTCTTGGACTTAAGTGGATTCTCTTGCCTCAGCCTCCCAAGTAGCTGGGACTACAAGTGCCCACCACAACGCCCTGGCCATTTTTTGTCATGGTTGTCATTGGTGTTTGGCAGGCCTAGGCCGTCAGCTTTGAACCCACCAGCCCTGGTGTGTGTGGACAGTGCCCTAACTGCTGAGTGATAGGCAGTGAACCTGAAAATATTTTACTTGGCACTCTCAGTAAAGGTCCCAAGACACGCAAACAAAGTAAGTAACTTTCTTTATATTAATAGAATACTGCACTAGTGTGACTTATTCTAGTTAAGTGGTGCTACATGTCTGTGTGTCTGTATACACACGTATATAATTATTTACGTCGATATATTTATATTTACATGTGAATGGTTATTTTCATTTTATGTAGATTTTTCCCGTTAAATACAGGATAATTTTTAGGCTTGGAATTTCGAAGCTCTAGACATGACTTAATTTTCCAAGCTATAACAGTCATGTTGATTTTTAAATTTGACCTTATCTGTACTCTTTACTCCCATCTGTCCGTACTCTAAACAGGAAAAACTTCAGATTCGAATGTCTATTAAAGGAACTCAGGATTTCCATTTAAACATTCCCCATTTAACCCTTCTGATAAGGAATTAAGCACCTCATTTAAGAGAGACCTTTTTAATGTTAAGTGATCTAAATGAAAGTATTCTTTTAAGTCTCCCTAGTATCTCCTTTCCCCTTACATTCCATAAAATTCATCATTAGCTCTCAATGAATCTGCCAGTGATATTTTTTTTTTTCTATGCTTGCATCTGACACTAAATAAAAAAAAAAAAAAATGTGACTCATCTGCCACAGTGGTTGGATATAATGTCTGAGGCCACTGTTTACAAGGTCTATTAGTGTTTATAGCTCTGCCACTTTCCTTCATGGTCTGCAGAGCATTTTAGTTCACACCGAGTTATTCTTTCATACCAACCAATTTCCTATAGTGTGGATAGCTCTTCATTGTAGAAAACTCCAAAGGGAGTTCAGCTGCTGTCTGTGGGAAAGCCAGGTAATGCATGAGTGTTGCCCGGTACACTGAGGTTGGTGAGTGTTGCCCTGAACTCCAAAGTCAAGACGGTATCAGAGATGATGCCGTCCAGTCCCTTCTAAACAGGTTTACTTTAGGTTTACTTTTTTATGTCAGAGAATTCTGTTTATCTTTAGCATTCCCTGGTGCTATTGCCACGTCAGAGCCTCCCTACCTGCAAATATTTCATGCATGAATGCAAAATGCAAATGCAAAATGTGCAACACATGTAAAGTGCGGTCTGGATAGAGACAGACCTCGGGCTAAAAGCTATAAAATGGGTGAAACAGTACTTAGTACCCAAGGTGTCAAGTAAGACCACAGCTAGAATGGGGGGAGAGAGAGCCTGTAGAGAAGTCCCTTGCAGGGCCGTGAGAGTGAATACCTCCTCGTATTTTGTGCTCAAGTGGCACTCTTGCCTTACCCTATGCCTGTGTCCCCTAAGGTCAAGAAATATGAATGGACTGAGATTGCATCCATGCAAGCTAACAAGTCAGTCTACTGCGGTTTCATGGATGCTGCAAGAGACAGGGGACTCTTGGGTCAGAGATGAAGGCCTTTGGGCATCCAAGCAGACCGAGTCTTACGTTTGCATTAGTCCAGTTACCACCGAAATCTGCTCTGTAATGGTGAGCAGCTATGCTGGGTGCTGTGTATGGAGTGGGTTTGCCACACAGCTCAGGAATTACAAGCTTGAAGAATCCAGATCTTTTATAATGGAGTGCAAGGAAACCTGCCTGTCCCTTGTCCCAAAAGAAAGATACTATCTCATCATAATGGACAGTGAAAAGAAGCAGTAACAACAGAATCAGCCTAACGAAAACTCTTCTGTGGCAGGAGACATTTCTGTCTTTCAAGGCATAACCATGGAGACCCATGGAGAATTGTCTACTAAAATTAGGTTCTTAAATGGTTAAATGAAGCAGTGTTTATAAAGCACTCCGTCCAGGTGGGGCAACATAGGAGAAGCCCAATAAATATTCATTCTTTGTATTTCTCCCTCACCACTCTGAAGCAGGGTACCACTTAGCATCATTGCTCACAGACACAGGGTTAATTGAAGATAGGAACCATGCTTTGCTCCTCCTATATGGAAGCGTATTTTCTTTGGTTTCTGACTACTTTAGGTCGGCATGAC
Source organism: Loris lydekkerianus (assembly GCA_963574355.1). Classification (NCBI taxonomy): domain Eukaryota; kingdom Metazoa; phylum Chordata; class Mammalia; order Primates; family Lorisidae; genus Loris; species Loris lydekkerianus. The sequence continues at coordinate 33,797 of CAUYPK010066762.1, read as the reverse complement.
TATATAGTCAAAGTGAAGGCCTGCCTTCCATTAAGCACTACCGAATTCCTGTGAACTGCTGATACTCTCTGCGACAGGCCCAGGCGTGTATCCTTCTTGAATCAACCCTTACCAAAGCAGGGCATACTTGAATAGTCTTGGCCTTCCAGGCTTGCTGACACAGATCTAGCAACCAGTATCAGTGACTTATCCATTACTGGTCACCTTATTTGTTCTCTGATCAATTGCCCAACCTTCCCACCCTCTGCCCTGAATAACATTGTGTTGATTCCTATCCCTGCATTTCCCCAGCTCCTTTGCCAACTAGCTTTCAGTTAGCTTTGGCAGATAAAAGACAGAGGCAGGAAAAAGAAGGGGAGCATAGAGGCCAGGGAATTCCTTACTCCCAACCTTCCTATTTTGGATGGATTTCTGAATAGAGTTGCATCCCCCATGATTCCTGCTTTGTAGGGCAGCACCTCACTGCATGACCCCACATCCTGATGGATGTTCTATTAATCCTTTCTTCTTCCTCTAGTGCTCCAGGCCTGCAGGTGGTAGTACCTCCCTGATGCCTGCATTGCTTTCCTAATCCCACACTTGCCCTTTTCCACCTTATGAAATTATTTGGCATGGATTCTGTTTCTTGACTGGTCCCTAACTGATATTCCAGACACCCTTGATCTTCTCAGTTGTAACCTTCTCCTAGACTCCTGCAACATAGCCCAGTCTGTTGACCATAGTTCCATCTTGAATTTGTTATTGCCTTGTGAATTATTTGGTTGTAGAAAGCAGAAGATGACTTAAACTAGCTTTAGTAAAAGAGGATTCATTGTAAGGATGCTGGGAACTCTCCCCTAAACAAAGGATATGATATGTGGTTGATCTGTCTTATTTGCTTTAGAAACAGTCTTTCTTGAACAGGGGATAAATTGAATCTGGTCCTTTGATTTTGAGCAGGAGGGCCAGAGCAAGGAAGTCCTTCAACCTTAGAATTTTGCTACCAGTGAACTTAGCTGTAATAATGAGTTAATCCAGTATAGGTTAATATTTATTTTGAATGACTGAAGATTGACCTCACCAGGTAGATGATTATAAGCCCATCACATGGCAGTTAGAGAAGGACCAACCTATAAGCAGATATGATTTTGAGAGTAGTTGAGTATATGTTCTAGCTGACGACAACATTATCTTAGTAATACATATCCCCAGATGAGTACCACTATCTTTAGAAACATTTGTCAAACTAATATCCCCAGGAACATTATGTGGATGTGTGATATTAATGGCCAGGGGTAGCTAAGGGTAGACAGTGACTTATAAGAGAGTTTGAATTAAAGACTAGAATTAGAATTGACCCTGAAGCTCATTTTGTATTTTTTTTTTTTTTTAGATTTGTCTTTCCTCCTGCCAGATTTGTGTGTGTGAGTGTGATTTGCCTCTTTCTTCAGAAAATGTGGTGCAAAACATTCAGCAAAACAGCATGGCTGCCATAGGCATTTAATCCAAGTTGGAAGCAATAATTTTATACAGTGTTTATGTGACTTTAATAAAATTATGGTCTTGGCTGTCTTTGTTGGTGATCTTTCCTGTGGCATAGTAGTGTTCTAAATATGTTATATGTCAGCATCTGTAAGCACCTCAACCTCCTACATAGCCTCAAACATGCTTTTATACATTTGTATTATTTTTATAAAGGGATACTGTCATTTGACAAATTCTTTCATTGCTTTGATAAAGACAAAATCAAGCTTGTGTTTTTACAATTACAGGCATAAAAGGGACTTCACATGACGGTTGCCTCTAACCGACTTGACCTAGGTGCTCTAAACTTGACAATGATAAGTTTTTAGGTTTTTAAAAAGCAAAGCTCTGTGGACTGAATTGTGCCTCTCCCTTCCAATATTCATGTGTTGAAACTCTCGCCCCCAAGTGTGACTCTGTTTGGGGATAAAGCCTTTACAGCAGTAATCAAGGATAAATGAGACCATAAGGGACAAGCCCTGACGTGATCACAGAAGTATTCGTACAAGGAAAGACGTAGAGGACTCACGTTCTCTCCCGTGTGAGCACACAGTGAGGAGGCAGGACTCTGAAGCCAGCAAGAGAGCCTTCCCCAGAACTGGACCATGCTGGCGCCCGATCTTGGGCATTCAACTTCCAGAACTGTGAGAAGATAAATTCTGTCGTTTAAGTCACCCACTCTGTGTATGTAGTTATGGCAGCCCAGGCTGACAAATACACAAGGTTTCACTGTAGTAGATTACACTGGTGTTGCTACATCTGCTCTTAATTTAATAGAAAATGAGGTGTCTGAATGACTTGAAATGGTCTCGAAATGTGAAGCAGGAATAAGTTTAAGGAAATAAACATTTGTTTTTGAATCAACAGCATTTGAGGGTTTTTTTTTTCAGACAAAATTACCAAAACCTCAAATCATTGCCTTTCTGAAAAATATGACATTTTGGGCAAAAAAATGTAGTTTATTAAGACACACCATCCTGTGCTGAAATGCAATAATTTCCCATTAATTCTGGATTAAAAGAATCACATATTTTCAAGCAGATTGAATGCTAAATGGAGAGCAACTTGTGAACATATCTGTTACTTAGGATGTTTTCCTTTTAATAGAATTCATCTTAGCTTCACCACAGCCAAGTAGTATTAGTAATGGCTGTCATCCAGGGCCTAGAAATAGCATCATTCAATCGAAGTGATGCTATAATTCCCGTCTTTAAAACTGAAATCTATGTGAACACATTTAGTTTGCCACCTTGAGAAGAATGGTGATCAGGGAGGTGACCCATTATTAGGTAAAGAAATTGCACAAACAACATTAATCAACAGTAAATTTTTCCGAGTTTATATTTATTTTGAATGACTAAAGATTTACCTCCCTTAATGAAGGGGCATCCTGTTGTATCCATGTTAGACGTTATTTCCTTTAAGAATAAATAAAATAAAATGTTAACTATTTTGGATGCCCATAGACCCTTTATTATTGTTATTATTATTATTATCATTATTATTATATTTAGCCTCCTCCTTTCCTATACAATTCAAACAATTTCCTCACATACCCAACCCAGCACACGTGGGGAGGGTTGCACACTATATTTGGCACACAGTAGATATATTTAAATATGTATATTTCAATAAATGTTTATTTAAAAATTCTTGTATGTGGTTCTCTATCATTCTGCTTCAGACTGAACCTACTTAAAGATAGATAAGGCCTCTATTTTTGTCTTTAATAAGCTGTGGGGTTCCCAGGGAAAGCAAATGTACACACGAAGTGCTGGGTAGAGCTAGAGCTGTTGGACGTAGGCAGATTAGGGCGTTAGCCTGCTTTAGCATCTGCCTGGAGGCTGCTGTGGCTCACATATCCTGTACTACAGAGCAGTCCTCCGCCCTTGTCTGTTCAATGCCTATGAAAATGCACATCTGCAAATGGAAGTGCCATTTTGCTTTGACCTCTAGTAATTTTAATGAGTTCCTTAAGCAAGGCTGGTTTCAGGTGATTGAGGATGAAATGTCTTTCCCTCTACTCCTGACACCTTCCTGTCCTCCTTCTCGACACTGTCCAGCCCCTCGTTTCACAGAATTTCTCAGTTCCCTAATACTGCCATTGTCTGGAGGGACAACAGGGCCCTCTACCCCCTATGATCCTCTAGTTTAGACTGGGAGAATAGGATCTTTCTCTGTAAGGGAGCAACTAGAAAATATTTTAAGGTTTTGGGCCACATAATTCTGTTTGGTTTTTTTTTGTCATTGTTTGTTTTTTAGACAGAGGCTTACTTTGTCACCCTTGGGTAGAGTGCCATGCCATCATAACTCACAGAAACTAGGCTCAAGCTATCCATGCCTCAGCTTCTCGAGCAGCTGGAACTATAGGCACCTGCCATGACTCCCTGTTTTTTCCATTTATTTTATTTTATTTTATTTTAACAGAATCTCATTTTGTCACCCCTGGTCAAATGTCCTGGTGTTATAGCTCACCGCAACCTCCAACTTTTTAGCTCAAGTAATTCTCTTACCTCAGCCTCCCAAGTAGCAGGCTCTATAGGCACCCATCACAATGCTCGGCTATTTTTAGAGACAGGATCTTGATCTAGCTCAGACTGGTCTTGAACTCATGAGCTCAAGTGATCTGCCCGCCTCAGCCTCCCAGAGTGCTATGATTACAGACATGAGCCACTGCACCCAGCCTCTTTTTCTGTTTTTAGCAGAGACAGGGTCTTACTCCTGCTCAGGCTGGTCTCAAACTCCTGAGCTCAAGCAATCCACCTGCCTCAGCTTCCCAGAGCGCTAGAATTATAGGTGTGAGCCACCATGCCCGGCCACTCACATAATTCTATTTCATAGTTTTGTTTGTTGTTTGCTTATAGTCCTCTAGAAATATGCTGTTTTAGCTCTCTGAGCAGTACAATGCAGTAGGGACCAGCCAATCCTCATGGGTTGCCAGATTTCAGCAGGCATCAGGATAATTAGTAAGACTCACGGAGGCACAGGTGACTGGCCTCACCTCCAGAGGTCCTGAGTCAGTCTGTCTGAGGTGAGAATGAGGATTTGTGTTTCTAGCAGGTTATGATGCTGCTGGTCCTGAGACTATATTTTGATAATTGCTCTTAGGAGCAGTTCTTAGTCATGACAGTGTCTTAGAATCACTTAAAGAATAAAAAAAAAAAAAAAAAGCTTGGTGCCCGTAGCTCAGTGGTTAGGGCACCAGCCACATACACTGAGGCAGGTGGGTTCAAACCTGGCCTGGGCCTGCTAAACAACAATGATAACTACAACAACAACAAAAAATAGCCGGGCGTTGTGGTGGGTGCCTGTAGTCCCAGCTACTAAGGATGCTGAGGAAAGGGAATCAGTGAAGCCCAAGAGTTTGAGGTTGCTGTGAGTTGTGATGCCACAGCACTCTACCCAGGGCAACCTAGTGACACTCTGTTTCAAAAAAAAAAAAAAAAACAACAGAATTAAAAAAGGAAAATCAAAACCAAACCAAAGCTAAAAATGGTGTCCTGGACTCATCTTAGATCATAAGAATAGTTTTTATATTTTTAAATGTTAATATATATCCAAGCCCCCCGCTGCGCTGTGCCCTACCCACTCCCTCCCCCAACAGGTATCTGTACCTCCCCTTTGTATTATCTGCAGTCAGAACTGAACAACATTCATAGGTGTCCAACCTGCCACCAGTGGGCCTCATATGAATTATATGAGGACTCTTGCTTATCTGTGGTGGCAAATATCCTGAAATTATGCATGGGCTTTTTTTTTGCATCAGCTTTTGTTAGTGTTTGTGTATTTAATATGTGACTCAATACAACTCTTCTTCTTCCAAGGTGGCACAGTGAAGCCAAAAGGTTGGACACCCCTGCAAGTCTGACTTTGCTGGACCCCTTCCTTCCTCCAAAGCTATGTCCACAATGGCCTCTCCCCAGCAACTCTGCTCTGTGTGCTGTGTAAAACCTGATAAGCTGAGACAAGCTCTCAAGTTGCAGATAAGCATTTTAACTGATACTATCCTATAGTTTATCTCTTTTACAGCCCCTCAACACACAGGTGCCTCTGCCAGAAAGCCTCAAGGTCATAAAGTGTCCTCAGGAAATAGTGGAGAGTCTGTGGTTATGGGAAGATATTGAGATGTAAGGAAAAGAAAATATTTACTATAAGGTGAATACATTGGGTGCAGAGTTTGAAATCTACTCTTTACTTGTTTTAAGTAAATTAACCTAGTGAGGGGGCTCGGGTGGGGAAGAGACTTGGTGGAAGAGAGAGAGACAAATGCAGACCCAAGGGCAAGAGAGGAAGGCAGGTGGGTGGGGTGGGGGTGGGGGTGGGGGTGGGTGGAGCTGATACATTTAGTCCCCGGGCAGGCCCTGGGCAAAGTGAGATTGGACAGTTAACCTTAGATGGAGAAAGACCAAAGGCACTGAATGCCAGCTGTGGGAGCAACTGGGTGGGGCAAAAGGATGAGCACGTGGATGTCGGGGGCGTCTGCTTTGTGGTATGTGTGTAAGCCTCAGGAAAAAGGCATTTATGTGATCACCTGATAATTTTGCCCTGAGTTAGTGCTTTTAAGTGTGGGAGTGAATGGAGATTACTGAAATAGTTTCCAAAGATTCTTTCCAGCAGCATGATCCTTTGTCTTTTCTTTTTCTACTCAGCTCGGAAGGTGCAGTCAAGAGCGCAGCGAGGGGGCAGCTCACTCTCACCTTTCCAGGTGGAGAGTTGAGAGAGGGGACGTGGGAAGAGTGGGGACGTGGGACCAGGGGGCAGAGGGTGTGGCCAGAAAGGGAGAGCAAGGAGGCCGACGAATGCCCCCAGCCCTCTGCCCTCTTGCCCGGCGCTTGGCGCAGCGCCTTCCTTTCCCTTCGGCCCTGGCCTCCTGGCCCACAAAATCCAGCCAAGCTGACGGAACCTGGCAAGCAAGGGCCGCCAGCGCCGGGCTCGGCTGTTCTCTGAGGAGCGGGGCGCCAAAACCCAGGCTTGGCCCGGGCGCTACACTCCGGGAGGACGAGCCCCACGGTGGCCAGACAGGTGTGCCCAGTTCTGCAGGGCGCTGGTGGAGGGGGGGGGACAGGTGGCCAGGGGAGCGGTGGCCGGACCTTCTGTTTCTCCACGCAAGCCCATTTTTCTTCATTTTGCGCGGGAGGAGCAGAACTTCATCGACTGGGTGCCCTGGGAAGGAAAGGCACCCAGTGGGGCCTCCATAACAAGAGGGCGCGAGCGCGCGCATGCGTGCGTGCGTGCGTGTGTGCGTGCGTGCGCGTGCGTGCTTGCGAGCGTGCTGGATGGGTCTGTTGGAATCTGGCTTAGTCTCGGCCTCTGTCATATTCTCAATGGTGTGGTTTGGGGAGTGAAGCCGGAGCCTTTACATTTCACCAAACTTGACGGGTCAACTCTTGAGAAAGATGCCCGGGGTGGGTTGTGGGGGAGCATATCAGTGGCTTCAGAAAAGAAGGAAATTCTTCTTGTTCTTGGCCTTACTCAGTGTAGCCATCACCAGATCTTTCCCATCAGAAGATGGAAAGCAAACAGGTGTTTGCCTTTTAAGATTACCACTCTACGGTCTGTGAAGACCCACCTGATGTGGCCTTGCCCGTGGCCATGTAATCAACAGATACGATTTGAGACACTGCTGGAAGGGCTATGTGTAAAGCCTTCTTTCCCAGGATGAGACTTAATTTCTTCTTCTTGGCTGTTATATTGTTACTCTTTTCTAGTGATAACATTCCCAAATTTTTTATATACATACATACATATATATATATTTATTTATTTTCACTTCCAGGCCATCTTTATATACAGAATATATAAATATTTTCCCTGGACACAAAAACTCATAGAAGACTGTCCTGATGCAGTTCTTCTGAAACTTGATCAGCATGCCAGAATTCTGATTCCTTAGATGTGGAGTACAGCCTGAGAATCTGCATTTCTACCAAGTTCCCAGGTGATCCTGATGCTGCTGGTCTGAGGACTCCATTAGAAGCATCACTGTCCCAGGGACTGAATCTTTGCTACACATCAGCATCAGAAGTGCCTCTGGATCTTTAAAACCAAACCAAACCAAACCAAACCAAACCAAACCAAAATCAGATCAAAAACATATAAGCCCCACTGCCAGATACTTTGAATGAATTGGTTTGGTGGGAGACCTGGCCATTGGCATATTTTAAAAGTAGCTCTGAGTGTCATCCTTGGGTGATTCTAATGTGCCACCGGGGCTGAGAACACATTTCACACTGCCAGCAAGCACCACCGTTAGAGCTACCTGTTGGGTTAAGGATACAGTTTGTAGGTGGGTCCTCTGGACACAAGAACATACAATTAATAGCATACCCACTACATCATTAGTAGGGGTCAATATAATTGATTTGCTTATTCTGAGAAAATATTACACTGGTCAGACACAGTCTCATCTGGCAACATATTACAGAAAGGAGAGCCTGTCTTGCAGATGATCCAGAGAGAAGATGAAGCAGGGAGAACATTCCAGCAGAGGTGGCCTAACTGCCAATGATGCTCTCATGTGGGCTTGAAATTCATCCACCTGTGTCACTCTCTTCAAGTCTTCTTTTCCCTAATTAGCCAAGAAACCTTGTTTATAGAGTTGTGATTTAGATCTAGCAAAAAGCAAGTCATTATTTGATGGTAGGTGATATTTTTTTCTAGTATCTTATATGCTTGATCATATTTAAAGATACACGTCCCAGAAAGGGCCATCAAGAATCCTGGGTATGAACAGCAAAAACAATAGGTAGCTTTATAGGTGTGCATAAAGGCATGTATGAATTCTGAGGTCTGCAATGGGGGGAGAGTTAGAGATCAGATGGGTCTGTGGAGGTGCTCCTGGTGTGGCCCCGGGGCCCCGGGGCAGGAGAGCTTCATAAACCTTTATCTGCATTCGCTCTTCCCATTTGCAAGTTCTGCCAGTGGAATGTGCTTCTTCATTAATCTGCTAGTTGATATATATAGCCTATAATTATTGTTTGGATCTAAAATTTTGAATTGCTACTGAAGCTGAATAGCTTTATATGTGCACAGTCAATTCTAATTGATTATTTATGATATGATTACTCAAAGTCTCGGTTCATTTTCTATTGGTACATTTTTTTCTTAAGTAACTTGTGAGATTTTTTTGTATTTTAAAGACATTAATATCTCTTGTATACATTTCCTATTTTTGTTATTTTACTTTGTGTTAAAAATTTTTTTGAATATTGATGTTTTAAATGTTTATGCAATCAAATCTAGTATTTTTCTTTTCCTTTTGGAGATGCTGTTTTGTCATTTCCAGAAAATTTTCCCCTCCTCACAATTATTAATAGATATTATGATTTGTATTTATTTATTTACTTTTCATGTAAGCTTTTTTGGGGGTGAGGGTCTGAAAATAGTTTTGCTCTACGAGAATAGGTAGAAATTGGTTTGGCTGCTTTTTCAAATGGAGACCTAGTTGTCCCAACAATTTTAATTAACGACTCATCTTTTTCCTTGATTTGAGATGCCACCTTAATCTGTAAATGTATCTATCCATGGGTATTCCATCTGATGTAACCCTCTGTCTGTTCCCTGGTGAATGCCTTCTTTTTAAAAACTATTGCAGTTTTTTAGAGAGCATTTTAATATTTCAAAGGGCAAGAACCTTATTGTTTACAAAATTTCTTTCCTGTCTATTCTAGCTCATTTATAATTCCAAATGAAATAAGAAATTGCTTTCTCATATGCTCTCTCTTCTCAAAAATTATAATTATGACAATTTGGAAAAACTGCAGATATTCAAGGGTGTCATTCAGATGAAGGGAACAGCCTCAAGAAAAGCATATCATAGGGAGGGGGGAACAGCTCATATAAGTTTAACAAGTACAAACAAAATTTGCTTTATTTTGGTACATCATGGCAAGATACTGAATACTCAAAGTTGCCTTTTAATTAATAAATTAGATTAAAATTATTTAACTAATTGGCAAATATGGCTATATAGAACATATTACCGTATTTTGCTGTGCATAATGTGCACTATTTTGCTCAAATTTTTGAGAAAAAATAAAGATGGGCATTATACATGAGTAGCACCAGTTGCGTATCTATATAAATATTTTTAATTCTTTTATTTATGCTTATGCATCAAAAGTGTAACTCCATGTTAAAAAATAAATGCTACAATTCCTTTATAATATAAAAGCTAAGAATGTAAATATAAACAAAAATTTGAAGTAAGAAGTTAAAATGAAAGATTTTTTTCCTAGAAGTCTGGGAAAAAAGTAGGTGTGGATTGTGCATGGGAACACATTATACACAGCAAAATACAGCATTTGGGATAAAACTAGACACCAAGAGATAGTATCTTAAAGAATATAGAAAATGGGCCCAGCACCTGTAGCTCACTATTTAGGGCGCCAGCCACATGCACTGAATGTAGTGATCTCAATCTAAGCTGCTTACAGTGTCTCCGATCTTGACATCTTCTGTTGACATCTTTTTACAGTGTCTCTAATCTTGACATCTCATAATACAGATAATGCCAATGATTTCCACAGAAGTTAACTAACTTGTCTAAGGTTGCACAGCTTGTGAGTGGTAGAGCTTGGTTCAAAATCGAGTCCATCTGGCTTGAAAGCTGAGGTCATGGTGGCAGGATTCAGCCAAAAGAGCGTTAGAGATTGGTGACAAAGTGGCTACCAAAATAAAAGCAGGCCTCTAGTCCTTGAAAGGGCTGTTGGGAGACTTTTTAAAACTCTATATAGAACTCAAGAGTACAAAGGGAGAATTCCTTTCATTCACAAGGTAACATCCTGGGGAGATTGAGGCTCAAGATAAAGGTAGATAACTAGACAAACTCAGAAAAGCAGTTGAGACCACTGGACACACATGTCTTATATCAGAATTCTCTTCAGCTCTAGGAGGAAGAGGAATTGAAAATATTGAGAATACATTCAAAGTAGCTGTCTTTGAACATGTGTTGCATGTGTTGGCACCATGGTAGGAAGAAAGTAGAGCTCAGCGTAACTTGTGATAGTTACTGATATTTTATGATCACCTGCCTATGTTATGGGCAACATGGTAAGCAAGTGGGTATGCATTCTTTCATTTCTTAAAAAAAATTTCTACCCACTATGCATTTTCTTATTTTAATAGAGCATTTTTTTTTTTCATTTATTCTCAGGATAGCCCTGTGAGGTGAATGGCATTCACATTTTCATTATTTATATCACCAATAGGAAGCTGCAGCAGATATACCCAAGTACACAGACAGTAAATGTTATAACTGAGATTTAAAAGCTGAACTTTAGAGCCTTCATTCTTAACTCCCCCTTCTCAGTATTGCCCCCCCTCCACCACCAATGTTGTCCTATATCTCCATTTTGTGAAGGGAGGATCAATCAGAAAAACTGAATTATTGCTATTTCCATTTACCAATCAAACTAAATTAAACAGAATGCAGGACACTCAGTGTTTATAGAAGCCATTTTGCATGCCTTGTGGGTGGGGGGTGGTGGAGGAGCTTTTGTCTTTGAGAACCTACCCCCACCCCCGTGCCCCATCACACACACACATGGTCTGTGTTCCGTGGTAAGGGGCATGGCTATTTTTCTCTTTAGAAGTGGTCATGTGACGTGGGATCAGAGACAAAATGCTCTTGCCAGGGACTTCGAAACTTTGAATCTTAAGGGAAAAGTGACTGATGAGAAATTCCCCACAGCGCTGGTGGAAGCATCACAGGAGTTGAGACTTGACTGCCCCTTGAGAGTCCTATTAATAAGAGAGTGTCCTAATGAGGCTGGACAGCGGTGGGACTTCACTGCTCTCTACCCCCTATCCTGTGAATGTTGCTCTCTCTGAAACCCATTTTCCAGTCCTCTTCCCCAGATCAAGTCTCTGAGATAGATAATTTCTTTCTTTTTTTTTTTTTAGTTTATATTTGAGTTGATTTCTATTGCTTATAGACTGCCATGCTCTAGAACAACTTCTAAATCATCTAATAATAGATAGGAAGTATAGGAAGTACACGGATTCTTGATGTGTATATGTATTTTTACATGATGCATATATGTATTTTTTAAAACTATTTTTTATCTTACTTTTTGGCTCCCTCAAAATCTTGGTCATAGGATAGAATTTTTTTTTTCTCCCTCTGTTAATTTACTTAACATTTATCTCACTCTTAACTTTCTTTTTGATCTGCTTTTCTGATTTTTTCATTTGACTGCTTCTCCAGATTTTTTTCCCAGCCAGGTAGACCACATATAGGCCTTTCCTACTTTTCGTCCGTGCTCTCTCTGGGTGTTCTGTACCTCAGCTTTCCTCACCATAACCATGATTGCCTTGTACTTTTACTTTTATTTAATTTATTTAGTGTACTATTTGATTAATGACTTAGTCACAGTTTGCTTAAAGTTTCTGCACCTCTCCAACTTTGAAATAGAAAAAGATAAGCGTTTCCTTTTTTAAATCTCTGAGCTTGTTTATATTGAAATGGAAAACGAGTATTTTAATTCTTTCATCACTGTTGTATCTCCTGTAACCCTGAGTTAGATTGTTATAAATCTTTTCTCTTGCAAAAACACTTTGAAAGCTCAAGAGTATTCATTGACTCTGGTTATGGTGACCCTGGTGTAAAGGACTAAATTAACTGTTATTGCATAAAATAGAATAACAGTGAGGAAAAACTGCTAGTTAAAACTACAAATAGCATAGCTGCAACTGCCCCTAAGGAAGTGGCATAATTTTTTTCTGGAGTCTTTTGTTAAGTAAAATATTTAGCAGTCTGACCTTGGGAGCTAATGTTTATAATGTTAAACATAATACTTTTAAAAGCGATAGCAAAACAGAAGATTAATAAATCGGATTCAAATAATATGAAAAGAAATTGTCTGGTAGGGAGCTGCCCAGAAGTGAGAGGGACAGATGAGATATTACAATAAGGTAGGAGGTTGCCCGAGTGGGAGGGATGCTCAGGAAACAGTCTCTGGTGGTGGGGGTGGTTGAGGGACTTGGGGGGCAGAATGCCTAATATTTAATTTTAAGTGGTTTGTCCCAATCTTCCAGGAAGGAATGTTACGACGTCTCAGATGGATGGGATGAGGAAAGCGATGTAGGGTAGGAATGACCCAGCAGTGGTTGGAAAACAACTTCTCTTTCCCCAAACAGACCAGAAGTAGGAGAACCTTGCAGGGAAGTGAGGGTGGACTGTGGTATTTAGATTGTAATTGTTACTGCACAGCCAAAATTTTGGGGAAAGAACTGACTGACTGGGGAAGGAGGAAAGGAGGTACTGTAACAGTTATAGGAAAGGAAGGGTCAGCCTGAAGAATGAAAGAAGAATTGGACCTTCTTTCATTTTCCTCTCTGTCTTTTGCAATGCTGAAATATGACAGGGTCTATTGTTCTTCATAAATATAGCCTTTAAATGTGTAGCCAAGTGGCATTGAGTCTGTTTAGCGCTATCTCAAATGAGATGAGCAGAGTTATTTTCCTTAAGAGCATTAGTCAAAACCAAAAAAAAAAAATGAAAGAATATCCAAACATCTAGCTGAAATGTAACTAAGTATTTTTAGAATGTAATTTACTTAGTGGGAATGTTAGTATAATAGAATTTATTTTGCCCTACAGAAGATGGGTAGAGGAGCCATTTTCTCCTATTTTACATTTATGTTTATGAGTCTGAATATGTGAAATGTGATCATAGCCATCAATTCTTAATATAGCTGGACTTGTGAAGCTATTTGTGACTGAAAATAGCTTTCAAATTAAAAAAAAAAAAAAAAAAGAATGCATGAAACTCCATTTGAATGAACAGTTCCCCACCTGGGGTTTCTATTATCTGGACTACAGAGACATAATGGCTGAGAGGAAAGAAGTAAAGGTCTTTTGGAGAATGAGGACAGAAGGAGGATGTAGAAGAGAGTAAGATAGAGGAGGAAAAACGTCGAGAAAAGAGAAGAGGGCTCGGTGAAAGGAAAAGAAAATAATCTTTAGGTAGGGAAGGATTACGTTTTGTGAACTGAGAGCTGTTCATCATACTGAACATCATTGTGCTTCCTATTCCTCATTTAAAAGTAAAGTAAAATATGATAGGAAAAGAAAATAAGTGAGCCATTATTCATTAATATAAACATTAAAAATAACCAAATATAGTGAAAGGACAGAAACCCATTGGATAAAACCACCAAAGGCTCCCGATAAAAACCTTGTGTGATTGTATACGACCATACAAGATAGGACATGAACATGGGTCGGGATGTGGATCAGAAAGGAGTTTTTATGGGACAGTTACAGGTGAGGGCCTCCAAAATTCAAGAGCCCAGTCTAGTGTCTCCCGTGTGAGCCCAAGGGTAGGCTGCTGTAAGGCACCCAAATGGCAGACTGTCATTCCAGTTAACATAAATACAGCTCTGTCACCTTCAAGACAGACCTGCCTGCCAGTTTTCAGGTAAACAAAGTTGTTTTCTTCTCCTGTAGAGTAGGCACCTGCTACATAAATGTTCCTCTTACTGACTCCGGTACCTGCACAGAAGCACGATGGTTCTGTGCTCAGCCCTGCCTGCTCAATTTAATACATCTCGTCTTCCGTGTCTCGCCTATAACTTCCTCTTAGGAAGATTCCCCAGAGCCCAGTCCCATTTTCCCACTTCCATTTCCCTATTTTTCCACCCCCAATTCCCTGCACATCGTCCCAAATTGCTCAGGCTTCTTTTCCCGTATCTGGTGTTGACTGAACTGAGCCTCGTCCTCGCCCTTGATTTTCATTATAATTTCCTCTCCCACTGTACTGTAAGCACCACTTTTCCACTTTATGAAGTTGGTGTCTATCATTGTATCTGGCACATCGTATACACTCGATAAGTGTTTACTAATAGAAAACCTTTGTTCTTTATCACAACAGAAGAACTGAGTGTAATGATGGAAACATTCAGAGGTGTGTACAAAAAAATGATTACAGTCGTGGCTCCTCTTTAATTTGCCTGGCCAGTGTGATGAATGGAATAATCTTCTCCACTGCTCTCCAGTGAGAGGGGTTCCCGTGGTATTTTTCAGTCAGTTTAGGCAATGTCATTCAACTATACAGAAAATAACTGGAACCATTCATTCGCTGCAAATAATACCTTTCCTACAGATGAATTAGATGAATTGGTTTGGGTATGTCATGCTACTGTCTTAATGTATGACATTCGGCTTTGCCTTTCCATGCCTGTTGCAGCTCCTGGCATAGTTTGGACCTTATTAGACTTCTATAAAAATAGTTTTTTTAAATTATGAACAGGTAGCCTTGTTCTTTGTGACTCTCATTTCTACCGCATGCTGCAGCATCTTCAAATTTCCCCCAGAAAAGAAACAATTGTGTCCCTTTTTTAACCAAGATGTGCCAATGAGTAAATGTCCCTTTAATTTACTCATTAAGTAATGAGTAAATTACTTTTTGATGCTCAATCTTGTTGACAGTGAGCAAAAATTATCCATCTTACATTTCCATTTTTAATTTCTCTCTCTTCTTTCGCTTGTTTTTATCAAGGTGAAACTCACATAACATTAAACTAACCAAAATGAACAGTTCAGTAACCTTTGGTACAGTCACACTCTTTGTTCAACCACCTCTTCATAGTTCCAAAACGTTTCCGTCACCCCCAGAGGAAACTCATACCCGCTCAGCAGTTATGCCCCTTCTCTCGCCAGCCCCTGGTACTCACCAGTTTGCTGTCTGTTTCCATGGAGTATCTGTTCTGAATATTTCATATAAGTGAAATTATGTACCGTTTGATATTCTGTGTCTTTCTCATGTAAAGCATAATGTTTCCATATTCAATGCTAATGCATATATCAATAATTCATTCCTTTTTTATGGCCAAATAATTTTTCATCACATGGTTATGTCACATTTTGTTTATCCATTCATCCCTTGAGGGATATTTTAGTTTGTTTCCCCTTTTTGGTTATTGTGGATAGAGCTGCCGTAAACATGTGAGTACATGTATTTTTGAGGTACCTGCTTTCAAGTAGAAATGGAATCACAAGGTAACATGGAAATTCCAGGTTTAAATTTTTGAGAAACTTACAAGCTATTTTCAACAGCAACTGAACCATTTTACATTCAGCAATGTAGAAGGGTGTTGATTTCTCTACAACCTTGCCAGCCGTTATACTTTTTTTATTATGATAGCAGCCATCTTAAAGGATACAGAGAGGCATCTCCGTATAGTTTTCATTTGTATTTCTCCAGTGGACAATGATCTTGAGTATCTTTCCATGTACTTAAGTGAGCTTCTATTTAATTTCTTTGCCCATTTAAAAAGTTGGGTTGTATTTTCTGTTGTCAAGCTCTAAGAAGTTTTTTGTGCAATTTGCACACAAACTTTATGGCCACCCTGTACATTACTTTCTCTGATTCTGTAGATTGTCTTTTTATTTTCTTATAAATATTCTTTGATTCACGGAAGTTTTTCATTTTGCTGAAGTCTAATTTGTCTATTTTTGATTTTTCTGTCCATGTGTATATTGTCATATCTATGACTTCTTTGCCAAATCTAATGTTATGAAGATTTGCCCCTATGTTTTCTTCTAAGTGTTTTACAGATTTTAGCTTTTATATTAGGTCATTGATCTGAGTTAACTTTTTTATGTGTTGTATGGTAGAGGTTTCACTCATTTAAAAAAATATTGTCTATCATCAAGGCAAACAAAAATACATTTCTCCTAAATAAATACCTGTCTCCGAGCCTTTATTGTTTCTTCTGCCTGCAATGACCTTCCTGGGCTTGTCTCAACAATAGTTCAAAGGGCTCCACAAATACTGACTCTACCTTGTATTTTTTTTTTTAAACCCTTGTATCCTCTCTACCTCCCATCTCACTAAAATTAACAGAAATATTGTTTTTTTTTTCCTATGAATTCCCAAGAACTCTCATTCACCTATTCATTTATCCAAGAATTCAAATGTATTACAGATTCAAACATTCAAAAAATAATTATTGGACACCTATTCTGCTGGGTACTGAACCCTTTTTGAACTCTCCATGGGCGGATGCTGTATTTGTAAAGATGTCTTCTTTCTCCTCCTGAGGTGAGAGTTTGGAACACAGGAACACCATCTCCTCGGTCTCTTCCTCACAATCTCAGCTCAGCAAACTGAGTGACTTAATGAATAAACAAATACAAGCACCTTCTAAGCATTCTACCACTGTCAATGTGAAAAACTGCCTCTAACTCCTCTACCTCAGGTGTCTTCAGCTGACATGAAGCACTGATCTCTGCTGAGGGAAGGTGACGCGCACACTGTGCCCACTCTTATCAGATTTGCTGTTTCATCTCCCTTTGACCTGGTACTCATCATTTCGTCAGAGATGGAATTTTCAGTTTTTTTGAGGTGAGTACTGTTGCAGCAAGATAACCATCAGCCATTTCCTGGAAGTGAAAACAAAAGAACACAGAACTACTTCAATTTTCTTTCTTATGGATTTTATACAAACAATTGTATGAGACTCATTTGAAGTTTTAGTAAAGCCGTTTAACAAAATGCCAATATAAGGAGTGATTCATATATCTTCGGCATTTCTTTCCCAAATACTCCTTAAAGCCTAGAGGAAGTTGTGCTAGTCTTGTGTGTGTGTGTGTGTGTGTGTGAGAGAGAGAGAGAGAGGGAGAGGGAGAGGGAGAGGGAGAGGGAGAGGGAGAGGGAGAGGGAGAGGGAGAGGTGTTTCTTTTATCTCATCTGCTGTAAGTAGTTTTTCAAATTTTTTTCTGGGTAGTCTTGAAGCAATGAAAATGACCATGGTGGGTACAGGATTGATAGCTTCCGACAGAATATTCGACATTTTAATCACATCCCATGTTGAGTAAGAATAAATTGTTGGATTATTTTTCTAGGTCCTTATATCAAGCTACAGGATAGTCCTAAGATAGAGAATGTCTGGATTTCAATACTATTTGCTACACAGTGCTGGCAAAATAAAAAATCTATTCTTTGACAATGAGAAAAGATGAAGGTAAATAAACTTTCTCAGCATGCCAAAAAATAAGACATCAGAACTGGGGTTTAGTTAAATACTTTATTCAATTTAATTTAAAATAAAATATTGATAACAGGATCTATAATTAGATGGTTATTTTCAGTTTCTCTTGTTTCTTGGCATAAGTTCCCCAAATACCTGCTGATTTTAAGCAGTGCATTAGATGGCACTATTCACATAGTTTAGAACGGCACCTGCCACACAGCCGTTTTCTTTGCACAAACCCAAACATACACCTTCAATGTGGATTTTACACACTCCAGCTCTGTCTCTAAAGCTGCTGTTTTTTTGGTCTCCTTTTATTCCTTTGTCGCAACTAGGAAAAAACAAATATGTATACAAATGTTAGTAACTGTGGCTATCCCAAGACAGACATAAAAGCATGTTCTATGTCTTTAGAATTTGTATGCCTTCACATAAACAATAAGGAAATAGGGCTGATCGCTGCTGTTTCTTACTCAAGTCTGTTCTGTTCACAGAAGTGCACATTGCTGTCATTTGGTAAAAGCCACCCATGCTCACCTGAAAATAATGGTACATCTTTGTGATTAAGAAAATGATCAGATTTAAATCATATTCTAGTGCAATATTTTTCCTAAGTTTGAAATTCTTATTAGATTTCAGTAACCTTTTTCTGATTTTTTTTCTTTTGCCTTTTTATGGACTTTGACCCTTTGGCATTTTAAAAGAGAACCTCTATTCTAATGCTTCTTATGCTTCTATTTATTTTTATCCTCAAATCCAATAAAGATAATTTGCCAAGTCCAAGCCTGACTTAATTCACTTGGAGCAGAGTCTATTTGGCATATGAACCAGATGCCAAATAATTTAATATGTCTTAGATGCCATCAGGGAAATATCACAAAAGCCTAAATCAAGATGCCTTTTAGCATTAGGGCGTAACTTTTAGAATTTTAACTTGAAAAAACACATCTTCAAGTCACTGTTTTTCTTCATGTAGCTCAATGGTCAACCCTCTCTAATTTCTACCACCCTGCAAAGTCTGTTTTCCAGTTTTCCAGAAACTTGGACCTCTTGACCCAGGACGGTATGATGCCAGATGTTAAATCCACTTAGACTAAATTTAGAAGCATCTTTTCCCTACCCCCAGTGAGATCAAGCTGAAGGTCGCAAGTTCAGAGGAATAAAAGGGGCTTTGTATTATAATACCTGAGATTTGAATCTTCTTATTCCTTCCAGAAACATTAAAAAATTTGGATATACCTAATGGTAATGAACACTCAAACAGGGAAAGTCATTTTCAGGGATGAACACTCAAAATATGTTTGATAAACAAGTTCCAACTAATGGAATAATACTGTATATTTGATTATGGTTACAATTTTTTTTCTCACATAAATAGAAGTCATAGATTTTATGATATTGTTTTATAGATGAGGAAATTGAAAATCAGCATAATAAGAAGTCCAAGTTTACAGATCTGAGACTAACACATCCTGATGTGGGGTGGACTTTTCATCAAACTCTGAAAGCTCAGCCAAATTCAACGCTATGCTTAGTTCTTTTTCTTCTAACAATCTAGATTATGTCTGTCCTACTTAAGCATTGGCTTAAATTTGCCTTGATTTATTATCTGAGGGTGAAACTAGAGGTCGTTCTCTTTTCAGATCAGGAAACAATTATGGGAATAGCTAGAAAACGTCCCCTTACCTCTTGGCTAGCTAAATTGGCATATTATTCCTAGGTTAATCTGAGTACTTTCAGGAACCACTTTCTTCTGGGTATAAAGATTTTTGAAGGGTTAGGTCATAATTTTAGAGAATGTATCTCTTAAAGAAAGGTTTCAGCAGAGCAATGCTCTTTAAGTAAGAGTTTCTATGAAAAACAAAACAAAAATTTAGAAAGTTGTGATAGACTACATTTGCTTTTTAATACCCACCATATGTCTAATTTTATTCCGGGACCAAAGGAGTAGGATAGTGCTTATTTTCACAGATTGTATAAATAACAGGCTTGCTATTGCTTCTTTCTTTTGGGTGATAACATTTTGGATTGTACTAAATAAAGTGGTAGGAGAAAACTTAAAACCTTCACTTATTATTAACAGAGATAGCCAGTGAGAGGTCTTTGTTTAGACTCCTTTGGGCTGTGAGTTTCTAGAGTGGGGATTGTTTTGTAATTAGAGTTGAAGGTGATTACTTTCAGGGTTTTTAATATTAATATTTTCATTTCCTGGTCTCTCCTTTTCTCATGGATTTTCTCAAGCTTTGATTAATGATCTATACATCTAAAACTGATTTTTAAAATAAGGGTCCAGCAACATCCTTTCATATTTGCTTTCTTCTTCTGTATCTATTCTCTTTACGACACCAAACACCAACTTTCCTATCCACTGTCCCTCTGGGTCAGCAGTAGAAGTACAAGTTGACCTTGCCTACTCCAGTGCCCAGAGGGAAGAAGGCCCTGATATTTGTGGAGGACTCAGCATCTAGTCTCTTTGCTAACCTGTTACACATGTGGTGGTATAATATTTCAAAGTGCTAATTGTCTGGTAGAACTGCCAATTCTCCCCAGCTTGGCAGCTAAATGGAAAAGCAACATGGCCATGGCGACGATTTACAGTGGGGAGCAAAGTTCTTTAGCTTTTAAGTTCAAAGGGCACCATCTGGGTATGAGACAGGGAAATTTTTGAAAAGGAATGCAGTTGAGAAAAACTGGTTTTTCTTCCTAATTTGAGTCTGAAGAGATAACGAAGCTTGGAGCTTGCAACTGAATTATTCCCAAAGTTATCCAGCTCTGAAAACACTGGACTGGACGTGACTTTCTCCATTTCCTTCCCTGAAATGTGTTTGCTGCTGGTTTATGTCAGAGGCCACTCAGGATCAGCAGTTTCGAAAAGGACAGCAGATTGAGGTTACTTCTCTGGGGTTTGTAACCGAAAGACTATAATTGAGTACAGTGGACATTTACTGAGGAATTGATTAAACATTTTGGTGGAGGTGTTTACAGGTAATGCTGTTTGGTAGTGGACGTAAATCTCCCTATTCTTACTCGTTTCTGAGTTAATGACAAACAGGTCTCGTCTCAGCCCTAGCCTTCTCCGCGCTGCTTCTGAATAGTTTTTGAAGGTTTCAGACTTCTGCTGCTGTGGTGACCGCATCTTCGAGGAGGGTCCCTATGAGCGTCTTCTAGTTCTAGTCTCTGTCACAAATCTTTGCAAGCTCCCCATTTTCTGTAAACTGCTGTTCTCTTCCCTACCCTGGGCCATGGTCACTGGCCATCTGGCTTTTTGTCTGTCACTTCCCCTGTCGTCTTCTGTATGTCCTTTGTCCTGGGGGTCTGTCCAGCACGTGCAGACCACCGCCTTGTGTTGCTGTTTTTTTTTTCCACGTGGTTCTCTGGCAACATCCGGGATGGAAAGGGCTATTTATTTCCTTAGAAAATTGTCATTTCAGAATGAAAAGTTTGACTTTCAGTAGTAAAAAATTTAGCACACCACTGGGGAGGCATCGTCTACATTTCCTCCTAACCAGAAAATAAGCCTAACCTCTTTCTAGGTACTTTCTGAACTTCAAACATTAAAGCATCCCTGAAGCAGCCATGTTCAGGACGGCCTCGACTACCAACTGCGGAAATTAAACAAGGGAAATAAGAGCTCTCGCTCCTTACTGCAGGAGATCACTGGGTTGCTCTGGAGGGGTGGACAATGGAATGAACTGGGCTAGATATTGGGGTCTTGGGTTCATGCATACCCCCTTGTACAGATGTTACTTTGTGCAAATAATTTGTCTCTGTCTTAATTCTTCACCTGCAAGGCAGATTTCTACTGGCACTGAATTAGGGTAAAATGACATTAAGGACAGATATGCAAACATCTTCAGGATAAAACACTTTTAAAGTGCAGAGTGGTAGTGGTGTTATTTGGTGGACATATGGTGATAAAAATTGTTGCTATCTTTTATTAAAGACTAATAGACTCAAAATACATGTACTATTTAGATTGAATTTTTTTAAGATTGGGTTTAAAGCAAATCTATTTCAAAGGCAAGTATGATTTGAACTGTTTTGGACATCTTTATGTTGTATCAATGATTTAAACCAAACAATTTCTGTAAAGCTAAGCAAACTCTCTTACATATAGGCCTTATTCTTTCTTTTATTTTAAAATAGCAGCCAGGCAAATTAAGTCATTGTGCAAGGGAAGTGAATTAAAAGGACAATGACTGGGATTCTTGCCACTTAATAAGCGTTGTTTAGTTCCAGCTTTTAGAAAAAAGTCATCACTTCTTATAGTTGCTGGTGACAATCAAATGCAAGAAAACACGGTTTTGTAGAAAAAAACCTAAATAAATATTTCAAAAGATATGCAGATCTAGTGATCTAGTTTCATTTTCACAGATGTAAATACTGCAAAGCTGATTATAGTATATTTATTTTATTCAGAGCAATTCCAGTTGGATCTCTCCTTCTATACAAAAAAAAAATTGTAATTTAAGTAAAAAAGTGTGCTTTCCTGTTACCTTGATGTCTTATGTGGTCTACATTTCAAAATTGATAGATGATATACGTAATCTTTTCTGCCTTGTTAAAAACAATCATCAAATTGTAAAGTTTGTCTCGCTTCAAGTGTTGTGATGTGGCGGGGAAACCACAGAAGATTTGATCAGGGATTATGTCTGAAAGATTGGTGCAGTCCAGACAGCTGCAATGTGAGAAGGCGGAAGGGAGACAGGCACCTGCAGAAAGACTACCTTGCGTTTCTGTAGGAAAAAGATGTGAAGTGGAAGAAACCTAATTTTTGTCAGAAATGCAAAGCCCTCTTGGGACTGCATTAACCACCTTCTTGGAATGAGATTCAGAAGTATCATATCTCTCATTTCACCACCCATCCCCCCAGCCCACATTTGCAAAACTGTGATGGAGTTTTAAAGCTCCACACATAATGAAGTCAATATTTCAACCTGGACTGTTACATCTGGACAGTAACACCCACTCCCTCCCTTGCACTCTGTTCCATATACTGGTGTCTTTTTGCAAGCATTTTTATCTCCTGCACCAGATCCTGCATGATTGTGAGGTCTGGAAAACTCCTCCCACCCCCATTACACCTGGCAAGATTCATCACAGTATCTTGTTCATTGTGAGGGCTTGATATAAGCTTTTAATTAAAACTCAAGTGATGAAGTATATTCAGTTACATAGTGGTCATTTATTGAACAAAACCATAAACATATCTTCACAAGAAACAGAATAATATCGATCAGAGAATCATTTGGGCAGAAGCTTATACAGAAAAATGAAAAAAAAAAAAAAAGAAAATTGTGAAAATTTTAGAAAAATAAATACTACTTTTAAAAGAAAAATCTTGCTCTGGGAAATCCTGGAAAAAGTATTTGCATACAGCAGACAAGGGCAGGTTTGTTCATTTGCCCCTGGCTCTGTCTTCCCCAAGTTCATTTTCTGCCTTGGTCTGTCATCCAGCTTTGTGAGCATTCATCTTCTGGGCTTTGTTGACCATAAGTTTTTATTTCTCTGTATAATGCCCAAGAGTACAATTGCTGGGTTGGGAAGTGCATATTTACTTTTGAACCTAGGTTCCATTTTAACCTTGCCCACAGCTTTGTAAATATTCTCTGCGTAATCCTTTAAATTGGTCTTCCCTACCCTGTTGGGACTGAAACACTGAAGTTGGAGAAAAACAAAAGTTTGGAAATATAACAAATCTCTAAATTCTGTAGATAATATTTAGGCACGTGCTTTTTGCCTAAAAACATATGCACGCATGCCTCCATTGTTTTAAGTGTAAAATATAAATAAATATAAATGTTATCTAGTCTTTATATATAATGAATAAAGCTGCTATAAGCATTTCTATGTACATGAATTCTTATTTTTCTTGGGAGAAATTCAATGGGGTGAAATTTCTGGTTGATAAAAATAAATGCATACTTAATTTTATAAGAAAATTTCAAAAAATTTCCAAAGCCATTATACTGCTTTACAATGCTAGTATGCCACTTATATGTGATGTGATCACTGACAGATTTGACATTTAATCTCTAACTTCACTCTTTGTTTTAATTTATTTTGCCTGTGATATGTTCTTTTTCATGCGAGTGTTTTTATGTATCTTTAATAAAATATTTTTATCATTTCATTTTCCCTTTGAATTTTAGTTACACATTAGTGAAATAAACATTTAAAAGTCATAGTATGCATCCTTGACCTACCAGCATCTAATACAAATTATATCTTAATCACGTCTTAGACTATCTAGGAATCTCAGATCACTTCAACACCATCACCCTTGTCATGGTCTTGCTTTTAGGGTTATTGTTGTCATGCGTTTTAATTCTATAAATATTGTTAGCACATAAGGTGAAATTGTAATTATTTTCAATCTATATTTGTTTAGACTTACCCACATTTTAAAGATTTCCTTGCGTTTTACTCTTTTTTGTATTTGATTCTGTTATAATCTTCCTTTTGCTTGAAAAAATTATTTTAGCATTTATTGTATGCAGGTCTGTGCAGCAAGCAAACACTTCATTATAGTTTTAGTTTGTATAGGAATGTCTTAATCTTCGTTTTAGAACACTGTTATCACTCAGTAGAGATTTCTAGGTTGGCAATTTCCTTTCTTCATTTTTTTTTTAACCCGAATGATATTACTGCATTGTTTTCTGCCTTCATTTATTTCTGTTGAGAAATTCTCTGTAGAAATTATTTTGCTCCTTGGAAGTAAAAGCTTGTGATTTTCCTCTGGCCGTTTTGAAGGTTATCTTTTTTCTTTTGTTTCCAGCAGATTTACCTGGACGTGTTTCCCTTTGTATTTGTCCTGCTTTGAGTTCATTTTGCTTTTGAATCTATGGCTTGATGCCTTTTATTGGTTTTGAAGAATTATTGACTATTATCTATTGTTTTCATTTTGTTCTTTTTTCCTCTTTGGGACGCTAATCAGGTATGTATGAGACTTTGACATCTTCCATATTCTTAGTCTCTTTTTGCTATTTTGTTATTTTGTATCTTTGTTCTCTTCCTACTTTAACTTGTATATTTTTTTTCTAGTGACTTATTTTCCAGATCATTGTCTTTTCTGCAGAAGTTATTGTGCCTATCTGTTGCTTTCTTTCTTTTTATTATAATTTTCGGTTCTAGAGATTTCATTTGATTTCTTTGAATAGATTTCAGCTTTCAAATGAAATTTCTCGGTGTGTCAAGTATTTTCTTGAGTTACTGTGCGTTCTGCGCCTCCCAACTCCCTTATTGCCATTACAACAGCATCTGTTGCTGTCATAAAATTTTCTTTCTGGATCTGGTCTCAGATTGTTTAGCTCCCTTCTGTGTGCTTACTTTCAGAGCCTGGATTCTAAGTTTTGACTCCCCTGTTCTGTGAGACTGCAGGTAACTCTGCTTAGCTTTTCTGTGTCTCTATATGGACATTCTTCTGAACTTCTCAACCTTGATTTCTGTCCTGCTTCTGAAGGGGCTACAGATGAAGGAAAAACGTGGCATAAAGTATCAGGCTCATATACCATTGTAAGATGCACCACAAGTTTATATAAATGTATTAGTAGATAGTGACCAAGTATAAGAACCTTTATTGTGGCAATAAAATGTGCTTCCATACACTTATTCCGTACAACCCCCCAATTGTCCTAAAATGTGCATCAGCCCCCTGTTTAAAATATCACCCATTCCTCATTGCATCCAGTGCAAGGTTTATGTCCTTTAAGCCTTTGTGATCTGAACTTCTTGGCTCTTGGTATTTCTGCCAGTTCCTTTTTGGAGTCGAAATTGCATCATCATGAAGCAATTCTTACAATTTCCCATACTTCTCTCTGCCAAGAACTCGGCTTCAATTCTTCTCAACTATTTCCAACTAATTTTTCTAGAGTCACCTCAAACATTACTTGTTACTCATAATTCTCCTTTGCTCCTCTATAAGATGTAATTATACTGATGAGATCAGAAAAATTAATGCAAGCATTTGTTTTGGCTTAAATAAACAATAGAGATAATTTGCATAAATGAAACTTTTCACATGGTTTAGAACTGGGAAGTTTTCAAGTTATACATTATTATATAGTAGTTTTGCTAATGGAAACATGTTTATAAAATGTGTTTTTGATGTAATATCCCTGTTCTATAACTTACATGACATGAATCTGGATGTTGTCTCTGACTCTTCATTCTGTGCCCTCCATGAGGCACCCACCCAGGAGCTAATTCTAAATCTTCAGTGATGCTTACAGCTCTCCTCATCACCATTCTGAAAAGACACTCTTCAAATTCTCATGTTTATTGTCTATTGCAAAGATTTTTACAATAGTACCAGCAGAGGTGTAATGGAGATTCCTAAATTCTATACTACCCAGCAATAAGAAATCTATCATCACGTAGAGTGAATCTCAGAGTGAGTGTTCCAAAAACAATTTTCTTTGGCTACTAGATCTAGTACCTGCAATCTAGCACCATCTCATTTGTACTAAAAGCTGCATAAAAATCAGTAAATATTTGATTAATGTCAGAGAATTAAATGCATGATGAATATACTTGAATTGAGGAAAGTGGCTCTTGACAGATCTAAACATAGCATGTTCCTGAAAGATGGTTTTATCTGATGTCCGGGAACATCAGGAAGGAGATACATGCTGGTGAGAATGGGAAGAAAGGGTGGCTATTGAAGAATAATCTTACCCATGTGTGCCATTTCGATTTCCTTTTATATTTTACAAATGTTTTTATTTGTATTATTTAATTTGCTTTGTATCTCATCCTCACAACAGATAAGAGTACATAGGTTGCCAAAACTACATTTCAAATTAAATATAAAACCAGCACATTATACCCCATGATTGCATTAATGTATACAGCTATGATTAAAAAAAAAAAAAAAAAAAAAAAAAGAAGCTATAACTGGAAAAAAAAGAATTTTATATAAAATCTTTTATATATCTTTGCTCAGGTATGTTATGTATATCTATACATACATGCTTTTGAGACTGAATATTTGATAAGAGTTTTAATAAATATGTAACCTTGAACAACATGGATATAAACTGTAATGATAACTGTATATTATTCTTAATATTTTGGCTATTATATTGAACAAATATACATAAGATGAGAAAATATTTTTATATCATATGGATCTTTCCCACAAGTCTTCTGCTTTAAGAGATAATAAAAATTTTCAGGTCCCCCTCTACTAATAGTGTACATAGTATAGAAAAATTCACAATTCTTAAGTAGAGCCTGTCAAACATGATGAATCAAATACGTAACTGTAAAATTAAATCATTAAATTTTAGATGCATAACTTTTTACATGAAGACGGCCAGTTTGAATCAGACAGTAAATTTCATGCTCTTCCTTTAGTAAACTCAATTTAGATACACAGTCATAATCATCAGGGCTATTTAGGCCTCAATTAAATAGTGTTGTTTGTTAAACATTGTTTTGGTTAAATATTTCTTTTAATACAAGATTATGTTCCTTCATTTACCAAGGTAAAAACTACTTCTATAAAATTATTCTTTTGGAAAATTCTACAAAGGCTATTTAATGGTTATCTCGAAGCTTTTGAAATGAGAGTTTTATTAGAAATGTTCAAATAAGGTATCTTTACTAATAAAATCTCAAAAGTGTCATTGTTTCCTTGATGCAAATGATACCATGAACTCTTTGAAATGAATGAAGATAGATAATTGTGTTTTACACTCACAGTTATTGTGTACAATCTATTTAGAACCACCATAATGTAATATTATAGCCCATTTTATGCCTAATGTTTTCATTCTAAGCATTTCTAAATTTCTCTGCTTAACAATTTTAAATTGAACTGTAAGGTAAAAACATAATTTAGGTCACTGGAAGTCAATTAACTCCACATGATACTTGAGAAAAACTGGCTTACACAATTGTAATTTCAGAAAATAAAAAGCTTCATTTTTGTTTGTAAAGAGTAGCTCACATCAAGGACTATTATTCTACTGAAATAAATTTTTGGCTCCAACTTGGCAGAAAACAAAGACACTTTTATCTCTTTTATATTGTTGATTCACAGTATCCCCATAGCTGAAGAACTTTCCGCTAAATATTGTAGCACGTTCAATGCTTTGGGTTGCTTTAGGGAGTGTTGTTTTTAAAAAAATTAAACCACTGAT
This sequence comes from Loris lydekkerianus, assembly GCA_963574355.1. Taxonomy (NCBI): domain Eukaryota; kingdom Metazoa; phylum Chordata; class Mammalia; order Primates; family Lorisidae; genus Loris; species Loris lydekkerianus. The sequence continues at coordinate 6,172 of CAUYPK010066762.1, read as the reverse complement.
GATTTTAGCTTTTAACCTCAGTCATAAAATATAAGTGCTCTACTACTTTTCTACAATTTAAATGCAAATAATCTTTAAACAAAACTAATCTTGAGGGCTTTTAGATAGTGAATGATAAATGGAAGGCAATTTTATAAAACATGATAGTGAGCAACTCCGATTTCTATTTCACATCAATCATCTCTACATGCATCAACAATTAAAATAGTTCAGTGCATTGGAGGGAGTTTGAGAAAGCAAGTTCATCATTTAGCTTCCCATGGCATTACCTTGGGGAGAAGCAAGCTGATCCAAAGGGTAAGTGTTAATTGAAAAACGTGTAAAGGAAACAGAAGATCCGTTCTCTGTGTTTGCTTACCTGCAAACCCAAACCTGAGTTGTGCACAGAAAGCTTAATAATCTTGCCTAAAATAATGCATGTTTCTTAATACAAGAAAGCATAAAGTTGTTATAGCAGAGCTGTTTTATATTAACAAATTCAACCTAACTTTTCAAAAGATTACTTTCATTATAATGTAGCTTGAAAATTATATAATATAAGTCAATTAAGTTCACAAACCCAGCCTAGAAAAAGCGCTACATACCATACCGCCAAATATCACTATGGCCCTTCAAAGTACTGCCCCTGATTAGCTACGCACCAACACCGGTACCTCGTCCACCACTCAAAGCAATTTTTCTAGGATGAGTTTGTGAACTTAATTGTCAGACCTTAGTACAATTAATGGTCATTCCTAAAAAAAAGTTCCAAAGTTGCTTTGAAGGGTGGACCAGCACTGGAGTCCATCCAACTTCAACTTTATTATCTGCCCTCATACACATACATATCCAACAGAATGAAAACTTACCCTTTCTTATTTTAATTTTTCACCATCTTATGAATTATATAATTATAAATTTAAAAACAAAAACATATTTGATTTTTTACTATCAATTACTTTTGAGACATAGAAAGTAATAGTAATAGTTAAAAAAAATAAAAATAAAAGGAGATAATGTATAATCTTTCCAAATAGGATCTAGACTTCTTGGTGAAGAAATTGATTCCAACTTGGAGTAGGGAAAGTACATGTTGATCTTGGATTTTTTCTTTTTTTTTTTTTTTTTTTGCAACAACAGTAAGAAAGTGTTCAAAGGATGATTGAGACAGATGTAAAGGACAAAGGAGCCATTCTGAATGGGCAGCCAGTGCATCTATCTTCATTCCAACATAAATACAAATAATGGAGAAAGCATATCTTTTCCTTATAGAAAAACCAGCTAATAAGTATAGAAAAGAAGTATTAATAAATAATAAACCTAGCAGATCAAGCTTTGCTAAATGAAACAAGTTTTTAATTACTATTTACATTAAAAATAACAATTTTTTAGTAAGGATACTTGGTAGATTACCTTAACAAAATCATTAAACTAACATCACTATATTGGGACAAATTAACTTCATATGCTAACTAATATACCATGTTGAGAAGGGCAATTATCACTTTTGTGGTATTCCAAACAAAATGCATGAATTCAATTTGAAGAAAAGGTCTAAAAAATAATTCACCAGTACTCTTCAAAAAAAATGCAAAGTCAAGGCAGATAAAGAAAGTTCAAGGAAAAGTCCTGGACCAAGAACTAGTCAGCAGAATGTATTTTCTGATACTATGCTGGATCCTGAGTCAGGAAAAATTGTATATAAAGAACATTATTAAAACAAATGAAGAAATTTGAATATAAAGTATGGATTAGACAATAATATTGTACCAATTTTAAATATGCTCATCTTTAAAATTGTACTGTACTAGTTAAGTTAAAGTAATAAGATAGAAGTAGCAGAATAAAATCATATTCTTTCTTCATCTTCTATTTTTTTTTTTTTTTGAGACAGAATCTCACTATTTTGCCCTCTATAAAGTCCCATAGCATCATAGTTCACAGCAACCTCCAACTCTTGAGCTTTAAGACTCTTGCCTCAGCCTCCCAAGTAGCTGGAACTATAGGCGCCTGCAGCGAGGCCCAGCTATTTTTTGTTGCAGTTGTCATTGTTGTTTAGCTGGCCTGGGCTGGGTTCGACCTGCCAGTCTCGGAGTATGTGACAGGCTCCATAACCACTGTGCCAAAGGCGCTGAACCAGCATACTCTTTCTACTTGGAGCATACGCTAATACTTAGGTCTAAAGGGATATAATTCCATAACTTACTCTGAACTTATTTATGAAAATCAATATATTAATATTTACACATATAAATATGTCTTTATATTTATACACTCATACACACATAGGGAAGAATTTAAATTTTATTATGGGGTAATAAAAAAGGTAAATGAGACGAAATATATATTTGGTTAAACTGCATCAAGAGTCTATGGGAGTTCCCTCAACTATTCTTGCATTTTTTGTATTAACTTGAAATATCTCAAAATAAAAAAAAGTTTGAAGCTATGAAGAAGGATTAGATTACTTAACTGAATTGATAAATGTAAGAAATTTCTACATTAAACACATCAGTTTAGTCCCATAGCACAAGGAACACTAGAAAAATGTACAACCGGTCTACAAATCAGATTGCATATAAATGAACTCTGTGAACCAGAATTACAAAAATATTGAATCAACCTCTGTGCCCAGCAACAGATGTTTGGTAACAAAGACATGATAAATGTACATAAAATAGTATCTATGCAGTCATAAAAAAAGAATTAAATCATGTCTTTTGAAGCAATATGGATAGAACTGAAAGCTGTTATCTTAAGTACAAAAACTCAGCAAGAGAAAATCAAATACTGCATGTTCTCACTTAAAAGTGAGAATAAAATGTTGTGTATATATGGACACAGAGTAAGGATTGATAGTATTGGAGATTCAGAGTGAGGTGCATGATGAGAAATTACTTAATAGGTTTAATATGTGCTATCAGAGTAATGGTTACACTAAAAGCCCAGACTTCACCTCTATGCAATATATCCATGTAACAAAATTGTGCTTGTACTCCTTAAATTTATATAAATATATTAGAACCTCTCTGTAAATTGATCACCCAAGGGACTGTAACAAACTGGTTAACATAAGGAGGTCGTCAACACAAGGAATGAGGCCTACTGTACTGATATATATACATGTGATATGTGTCCAGTTTATGCAAATTAGGTCAATTTAAGGAGGTGGTCGATGTAGAAAGGTGATCAATTATGGAGGCTCTACTGTAATTAAAAGTGAAAGAATAGATTTTATAAAGAGTTAGCATTGGAACTTGGAAATACCATTTTAATAACTATTCTAATAATTATTTTGAGGAAATGCCAAGTAAAGTTTATGAGAAGTGGTCATAGTCTAGATTTTTTTTACAAAACATGTAAAATTAACACATCATCCTGATAGATTAGTTATGGGTATGAAAGAAGAGGAGTTAAAAGAGATAGCAAGCAAATGAAAGAATGGAGAACAAGTAACGTGATGAGAAGAACTTCAGGGGATTAATTTAGTGTACAATGTGAAGAGTTCATATGAATGTGAACTGAGTGTTACAGCTTCAAATGGAAATATTGAATAATTAGTTGTAGTTAAGAGTTTAGATTTTAGAGGCTGAATCTGGTATGAAGTAATATATTTTGGATTTTCACTCATTACCAGACTGTAGAGTCACATGATTAATTACTAAAATAATATCATACACAAATAAAATAACATTTTCACAAATTACTTCTGAATATTCCAATATTAAAAAGTTAAAGCAAGAAGATAGAAGTAGCAGAAGAAAACAAGTGTAAGAACAAGATGAAAGATCAACACAATGAAAATTGGAGTCACTGAATTTCACAGTGGGAAGGTTATTTGGACACTTTGATAGAAATTATTTTAGTAAAATATTGGAGGATATAGCCCAGGATCTCCTACACAAAAAGCAGAATTGACCTAATATGGAATCAGAGAGTGCCCTTGAGCAGCAGCAGGAGGGAATGCAGAGTATAGCTACACAGGTGGGTAGATACAAAGGTGGAAGTTTCTGAAAATTTGCATCTATTTCCTTCGATGGATGATAAATGATGATGCAAAATCATCATCTGAGTATAAGAATGGGACAAAATAAATCCCATTCTGGATACATATATTTCTGACCCATCTTTCTCTATTTTTAAAAAATTGGTACTTTTAAAATAGTTTACAAATAACCTACTCCTACCATCTATAATGTAGCAGTCATTAATAATGAAAGGAAATCTATACATAGGAAACTATAAACTTTAACTATTATTGTTAGTTAAAACTAGTGTCTTTGGGACAGGTACAGTGGCTCGTGCCTGTAATCCTAAAGAACTCTGGGAGGCTGAGGCAGGTGGATTGCTGGAGCTCATGGGTTCAAGACCTGAGCCAGAGCAAGACTTAGTGTCTACTAAAAATACAAAAACCTGAGGCAAGAGGATCACTTGGAGCCCAAGAGTTGGAGGTTACTGTGAGCTACAATGTCATCATGGCACTCTAGTCAGGGCAACAGCCTGAGAGTCTGTCTCAAACAAAAGAGAAAAGGAAAAATAATTTGTCAGTTTACCAGATTTCAGTCATATGGGTAGCACTATTTATAGGTCTATTAAAGAAACTCTCCTATTCATAATGTCCATAACTAAACTATGTTAATGGTTATAAAATGACTATATTTTAATTAGATATCAAGAAACAAAACATCGTGCAAGCAAGAAGTTAAAGTAAACAAAAGAATAAAAGAGAAAATGTATATTTACATAAACATAGACATATATAAGCATACCTGTGTACATGTGTTTATACATACATGTATAAGAAAGAAAGAAGAGTTTAGACGTGAAACTTTCATTGGGACACAAGAAAACTCCAAATTTAGTGATAGTTTCACCAACAATTAGAATAGAGGAATAACAAGGAAAGCAACAATTTTAACACCTGCATTTTCTGTTCCTTCACCAGGGTAAATGTTTCAAAATAGCTGACCTCATTTACTTGAGGTCACAAGTATTCAATGAAGTTAATACTATTTTAATTCTTATTTTACTAATGAGAAACCTAAACATTTTGGAAAATAGTAACTTGTCCAAGTTCACACAGCTAGTAATCAGGGAAATTGGAATCCAACACCAGGCAGTGCTTGCATGTACACTTAGTCACTATTACACGGAATATTTAGCCTACATAGGACAGTAACTTAGTTTATTTGAATGCCATAAGAATAGCCATCAATTTTACAGGACAATTTCTTTTCAACATATTAACCTTTTCAAAACACCCATTTTAATATAATGACTTTTACTCTTAAAAACAAAAATAAACTGGTACCTAAGGTATGTTCTTGCCTTTGGTATGGCAGATTAATGATGATGTCAGTCTGTAAAGAACAATTCCACCAGCAAAACATTTAATAAAGTGTTTCTCCTTGAATGTTAGGATGGTATCATGTCTTTGAAAATACAAGATTGATGTGAAAACAATGTCATTCTATTAACTTCCTAAGAAAAAAATTTTTTATCAGACCTAAAGAAAAAAATATGTATTTCTCATACCTAAAGACTAAAAAGGTTTTTTTGTTTTTTTTTTAATTTTGGCATGTTAAGACTTTTAGAGACTGTATATTATAGTCATAATGTAAACAGTCAACAATTATTAAGTGGATGTTATCAAGTTCACTTTCTAAACCACTTTACATTTAAAACTTTATATAATTCTTACACTAGACCTGTGAGTTTTGAATTTTAAGTATTCCAGTTTACAGATGAAGAAACCAAAGAGCAAAAATGCTAAGTAATTGGTCTAAAATTACATAAGTAAATAAATACTTATATATTTATTTTTACTTACATAAAATACTCTTGCAAAGAGCTTCTGGAAAAATAAAGCCTGTATACTGCATAAGTTTGAGTTACAAAATGTTATTAACACCATTTTCAATGCTCAGAATTTTCTGTCCATTCCAATATTATATTTTTTTTCTTGTTCTTATTATTTATTATTATTATTGCTTAATATTTCAATGCAGCAATCATCTTATTTCTGAATGTATTTTTTTTCTTTTTTTTTTTTTTTTTTTTTTTTTTGAATTTATTAATTTTTTTATTGTGGAGAAGGGGCAGGGAAAGAAGGCGGGGAAGAGGTGAGTGACAGGGTCGGGCCAGTAGCATGGTACCACATTGGCTGTATCTAGGTAGAGGCAGTTTCAGGCCA
>CAUYPK010066761.1:0-18525 GCA_963574355.1 Loris lydekkerianus | reverse complement strand
AATATTTTGTGTTTACTTTTAGCTTTTACACAATGGCAATAAACAAAGGGCGAAAGAGTGATACTTTCTAAAAAAAAAAAAAAAAAAAAAAAAAAAGGAATTAACAGATAAGTAAGATGAGGCCTTTGCTGTCTTTTCCTCAAGGCTTTCCTATTTGCTTTGGGAGATGGATGTGTAAACAAATCAATGATGGCATTAAAGAAAAGGTACAGCTAATTGCCAAGAGTTAACTCTACTCAGAACATGAAGCTTGGCAGTTGTGTATCTTTTTCTAAATGTGACATCGAGTAAAGTTTTCACAGAGCTGTGAAAGGGCACGGCAAGTTTTGGGAATGGCAAATGATTTGATATGAAAGAGATATAGAGTTACGTAATTATGATGGATTATGGGAAGTGAGATCGTAAAAACAACCCATAGCTTTATTGCATTTCCCTCCACTCTGGTAATTTATCCCTATTAGGCAGGTACAAGAAAAACTATTAGCAATTGTCTTAGACTGTTTTGTGTTGCTGTAACAGAATATCTGAGACTGGGTAATTTATAAAGAATAGAAAGTCATTTCTCAGAGTTCCAGAGGCCAAGAATCCCACAATAAAGGTGCTGGCAGGTACCTCTGCTTCCAACATGGCACTTTGAATTCCTTGTCCTCTGGAAGGAGGAAACACTATGTCCTCACATGACAGAAGAGTAAAAAAAACTGCCTGGAGCTTCTTTTATAAAGTCTTTAATCCCATTCCTGAGGAAGGGGGCCTTATGGCCTAATCACCTCTTAAAGGCCCCATCTCTTAAGACAACCATCTTGGTAACACCTACTTTGGAGGGTACATATTCAAGTCATAGCACCAACTTAGAATTACAGGACATTAAAAGGGCATTTGAGTCATACTTTCAAGATATAAAATGTAAAAACAATAAGAAGAAACAGGAAACTCTTCATCAACTTTGGGGCAATTATACCCCAAACTACAGAAATGAAATGAAGGAAAGCCAAATGAACTTACCAGAGAGGAAAAAGCTTCAACTACGTGCCTTAATTAAGGAGGTGGGGTGCTACATGGTAGCAGCAAACATTTGACCTCTACAGAACTCTAGAAAGTTTTAGCAGTCAGAGGCACCAATTACAGTGGAGGCAGAAGGCTGGAAAGAGGGACTTTGAATAGTAGAAAAGAGCTTTACACAGTTTGGTCTGTACCTCCACTGACTGTGGTCAAATAACCACCATTCCCAAACCAATGGACATCCCAGGAAGTCTTCCATGGAAGACATTGAAATTGAAGCAGAGAGGCTGCAGACACCTTAGACGGAGGAGCCATAGGGCACTGAAAATCAGAGGTTCATGGGGAAGTCTGCACACTGAATCACGAATTCCCAGCCTCCTTCATCAGCCCCAGAAGGGGCTTATTATCACTCCCTCCCTCGACACAGGCAGCAGATTGTCTAATTCCCTAGAGAAACAGAAATGCTTCTGAGAAAGAGCTACCAGTAGTAACGTTTGGTGTCTCCAATGAAATGGTTGGCTGTCTATCCAATTGCTTGACCTTATGAAAGTCCATTAATCCACAAATCCTAGTCTTGTTCATAGAGCACACAACCAGTTTCTTCCTACATCATTTTCAGTATGAATAAACAGTCAAGGGCCACATGACATCTGAGGAAGAACTCCAGATTAAACTATGGAAACGAACCAAATACACACAGAGAAAATGAAGAAAATTAAGAAAAAAATGAAAGGAATCAGAGGAAATCAAAGGAAACAGAGACAAGGGAGCAGAAGACAACCTCAAAGGGACTATAACTAATCCTCCAAGAGAAAAGATTCGAGCCATGCACTCCTCCTTAGCACAGCACTGCAGGATATGCTCCTTCAAAAAGAGGGGGAAACCTAAGCAGATGATGACATGGGAGAAACAGCTTCCAGCACTTATAAAAGAAACAGGAAATGTCTAGGATGATGGCTGTCCCCAAATGAGAGCCTCAGAGTGGCCTAAAGAAAAGATGCTCAAGACTGCATTGGAGTAAGAGGTTGAAAGAAATCTGGGGAAAAAAATATATATATATAAATTGATCAATTTTGATGATCTGCTGGATGCTGGGGAAAACTGTATGGAGAGGTATTTTAAGGAATTGTTGGGGTTGTATGTAGGCTTTTCCAGATGGTCAAAAACCAAACATAATAAACACAAAGTAATTATGAAACCAAAACAGTTGCATAAGAAAGGAAATGCAATCATAGTGTGTGATACCTGGTTTGGCAGAGAAGAACATTTATATCATCAAAATAATAAAAACACTCCGTGGCTTTTTAAAAAGTTAAATGTGATTAAAATGGGAAAATGAATTAAAATCCTTATCTGCCATAATAAAAAGTCAATAGATAATGTCTAAATTTAGATGCATTATTTTTAAAAATATGCTTCTAAAAACAGAATAAATTAGCTATCAGAGTTAAACATGTTTGCCTCCCAGGGAACAGGGCAAGATGCCGGGGGTGGGGGGTGGGGAAGGAGCTAACAGACTTTGGTCATAAGCTTTTTAGACTTTTAAAACAATTTGCAAGTAAATATTTGATTAAAAGAAAGAAGAAGAAAAAAATTAGATATCACCCTGCTCCAGACAGGGATTCATGTAAACCATCTTTTTGGCATCCTTTATAATCTCAGGTGGTGGTTAGAGACAGCACCTGGGTCTACAGCAGCTTCACCATGTGGGTATCTCTTGGAATTGTCCTAAAAGACTAGTGTCATTATTCTCTCTCTGTTTTTTTTTTTTTTTTTTTTTGTATCTTCCCCATCAGAGCCCAATCTACATCTTGATTCCTTCTATCCTTGCACTGTCCTACTCCTTTCCTAACTTGTCTCCATCCCTCTATTTTCATCACCATGCACCTACTCACTGAGTACTCTTAGTGCAAGGTGTTTATATGCTACTGGTTTACCCAAGGAGGCAATAGGTATGCACTGGTCTGCACCTTGATTTCAGCTAGCCAGGTTCTGATTGCATGACTGTTTTTTCTCTAAGAAATAGAGAGTTGAGGATAAAACTAGAAAAGGAAAAAAAACTCATTATGTAAATAAAATTCTGTATTAAAGACATAGAACATTAAATATGCAGTGATGAAGTACAGGAAGAGGGATTTCAGCAACCAATTAATTACCCTTTGCATTGAAATGAAATTTAGTTCTAAGGTGTTTAAGTGAATGTTTATTGTATACACATTGTAATAACTAATGGGTTACACTGTGCTTACAATGTACCAGACATTGTCGAAGCACTTCATATATGTTAATTCAGCTAATGACCATCATCCCATCTACAATGTAAGGACTATTATTATTCCCAATCTCAGAGAGATTAGGCCAGAAGGGTCGGGCAATTTGTCTGAGGTCACAAAGCTTGTGACAGAGATAGGTAGGATTCTAATCTAGTTTAAAAAAACACAACACAACAAAAACAAAAACACTAAACTCTAGTCAGAAGTCTCAAGAAACAGCGATCAGATTGAGGGCATTTTATTTCCAGGCCATGATTGGAAAGTACACTAGAGGAGTGGAGCCTGCGCACTGGCTTCTGGAGGGGGTTCAATCATAGTCAGACTGACAGGCGTGCTCTTCACGGCAAGTGCTACGCTGTGATCTTGGGAAGGTGGACGGGGCTACTTTATCAATCCTCTGATTTTCCCTGCTCTGTGGTATTTTTGTTCCTTTGTTTTTGTTGTCTTAAAGGGCAGCCTAAGGTCTATCAAGGGTAAAGGAAGGTGGGTGGTGCACAGAGGGCCTTCAGGTGAGCAGCTCTGGTCAGAAAGAAGAAAAGGCTTTATGCAATGAGGCCGTACAGCAATGAGGCTGTACACATCAGCTCAGATTACATCATTGATTTCAGGACCCAGCATTCTCTTTGTATAGTCTGTTTCCCAAGGTCAACTGCCAATGCTCACCTTGAAGGTGAGGGGGCTGCTCCCAGCCATCTCACAGGCCCTCACGCTCTAATGGTTGGAGATTTTGGAACTATTACTGGTACAGAGATCAGCCATCAATCCAGAGCAAATGGGATCATCACAATTCAAGAGGAGTTATTATCTTGATTTCTATAATGTGTCCTTCCTGATGTCATATTAGCATACTCTGACAGAAAATTTAACACCATATTCCTTCCAGAAAGAGTGACCAATCCCTCTAGTCTGGGGACTCCAGTCTTTAAGAGACAGTTATTGTCAATGTGTTTTAAAATAAATGTGCCCAAGTAAGAGTCATAAGACATTCATGATTTGAAAAATAATTTGCTAGTCCAGAAAGAAAAAGGGAAGAGTGGGAGGGGCGGGGAGGGGGGGGCAGGAGGAAGGAGGGTATTTGGTGGGACTACATCTATTGTACATAATACAATGGTACATTTTAAAACTATTAAGACTATTATAAATGTCTTACCACAACAAATAGGTGAGATGTTGGTTATGTTAACAAGTTTGATGTAAGCTCTCCACATTGTATATCAAATTAGCACATTGTATTCCATAAATGCATTAACATACAGTTATTTAATTAAAAAAAAAATTTGTAGGAGTTTAAAATACAGAAAAATCACCTGCTGTTGAAAACATAAAAAATTACCAGTCACAAAATAAATCAAATCTTTATAAGAGAATCCCACTGCATTACCTAAGAGTTTTTATGTATACATTGCTCACTACTCTAATAGGAATTACGTGGGTAAATCCGTCATGTATCAAAACAAAATCCAATGGAATTTTCAAGTAGTATGGATGGGGGATGGGCAACACTATACTGAGTAACAACAGACCAAGGTTTCTTACCCTTATCACTCTTGACATTTGGGACTGGACAATCCTCTCCTGTGGGGAGTTGTACTATACACTATAGGATGTTTAGCAATATCTCTGGCCTTAACCCACAGGATGCCCCCACCCACCCTAAATTGTGACAACCAAAATGTCTCCAGTCATTGTGAATTGCCCCCAACTTGGAATGATTGCAGGAGACATAAAGAATATGCCAGCTGCTATCAGGGGACTCTGAGATTCTAACTTTTATTTCTATAAAGCAAATTTACCTGATAGCTATGTAACATTCACAGACTCCTTCAATAATTACAGGAAACAAGGTTTCACAGGCCTAGAGCACTGGGAAAACCTGAGACAGGGCCTTTTTACATGTAATTTCTGTTTGTTTTGTTTTCTCTGACAATGAAGAGAAGGGACAAGAAATACAACTTTGGTTGGTTGGCTATTTCTTATAAATTGCAAAATTGCTCTGGCAAGTAGATGGAAGAACATAATGGAACACAAAGCAAAAAGACAAAACAGGAAGAAGGTGGCATTTCAATGAGGAAGGTGGTCTGTCTAATGAAATAGAAGCATAGAAAAAAATTCCCCATAAATATAAGCTCAGTAGATATGTGTGTCAAGTGAAGAAGGTGATGCTCTAGTTTTTATTTCTCTCTGGTTCCTAAATTATGGCATAACAAGTGACTAATTAGCTATACATCATTAAAGCTGTTTAGGAATTTTTTTGAAAGGACTTCACATATTCAACCTATAGAAAACACCCTTAGGAAAATATTACAACTGAATTACTGAGGCATTTGTCATAAGGCTTGTCTTAGAGGAAGCAAAAGCATTATAGAAGTAGCACTGCCTTAAACCCAGCACAGAGGAATCTGAAATTATAATCTTTATTCATAATTCATATAGCACTTATAATCAGAGATGCTCAGAAAACTTAGAGATAATTAAAAATTTGTTGGGAGCTTTCATATATTCTCATGATGTGATGAGTAACATAATTATTTCCCACATGGAGAGACTAGGGCATTCGGGGGATACATAAGCAGTGGGTATAGATGCAGTAAGTCTGACTTGAAGTCTGAACTTCAGATATGACTTGAACCTCACTACTCACAGTGTGGTCCCTGGACCAGCAGTATCAGCATCAGCACCACCTGGGAGTTGGGGAGAAGCAGCAGCTCAGTCCTTGCCCCACACCTATGTGATCAGAATCTACAGTTTAACAAGATCCCCAGGTGATCATCATGCTGATTAAAGTCTGAGAAGCAGTGCTCTAAAGGGTTCAGTTTTATCATTTAAGATCTTATTTTATAGACTCTTTGGTGGTAACCAAGAAAAACACTTTTTAAAAATATCCTTTCTAGAGCTTCTTGGAAAATATGAACAATATCTTTTAAAATGAAGCTCTGATATTCCAGGAATAGTGCATTATATACAAAAAGTGACATCAGAAAACAAAATAAATAGAACTAGAATAACAATAAGTCAGTGGTTCTCAATCTTCCTAATGCCATGGCCTTTTAATACAGGTCCTGTGGGTCACGACCCACTGGTTGAGAGCCACTGAACTAAGTGAAGCCTTCATTGTGGATGTTCTTCAAAGGAAGGGTACTTCTAGTTGGATAATTAATATAGAGTAGAGAAATCTACCTGAGATGAAATGACAAGGGCCATACTGCAATCTCAAAGTAGAACCTTTCTGTGACCAGTGACCATTCCCAAGGTAAATACTGCTCATAATTTCTTTACAGTGACAAGTTTCAGTTCTTTCATGCAAATATACAAAAATGCTATGCTAGTATCAACAAGTAATCAAAACTAACATGGCCCCTTAAAACAAAAAGGGCACCATACATTTTATTTTAAAAGCTTCTATTTCTTTTCTATTTTTGTTTCCTTTTTTCCTCTTAAGAGTTTACGACAATGTGGTATTTGTTAGTATCTGTTGATAAGCCTATGTAGTCTAGTAGGATGTGATTTGAGACTATTGGGCATGGGAAGATTATTGGGCCTTATCAGCAGTGCCCAGAAGCTACCACCCCTGCTTGAAATGTCTCATTTTAAAATAATGAGTCAAAGTTCAATGCTCCAGGTTAAAAAGCATCAGTAACTAGCATGCGATTAGGTCTATACATTAAAAATAATTCTGTGTAATTAAAAGACAATTGCACAAATCTTTAAAAAATACAATAAAAATAAATCTAGTATTTTAAATGCAATAAAAATTAAGTCACTGAATTGCAGAGAAAAGCATTTCAGTTACATTGATGGGTTATTTTTCCCTTGCAGACTTTTTTATTCTTCTACTAGGACAACAATAATATAGTAACAGGAAATATATCAAAAAAGTGGAAGCTTAGGAGCTTACAGCTCATAATCCTTGTGATGGCAGCCAAAAACATAATTAAGGAAAAATACTTATTTAAATTTCCCTTCCCTTTAAAACCTAATCCCATGTTTTTTTTCAAAAACTTAGAGAAGAACTACAATTTCAGGTCAAATTTGAACAATGTTAGGTTATTGCTAACTGGACCCCATGACCTTATTCAAAATGAAATCATGTACCGACAGATTTCAGGAGGAGGAATTTTTAAAAGGTGTTTTTCTCTCCCAGAGCCAGGAAATAATCCTCTCACACAAGGACATCAGGAACACTGGATTATTGTTGCTAAACTTTGCTTTTAGGAACCTACTGAGTTTCCACTGGCAGGATATGAAATACCTAACAATCAAGAAAATCCTTTTCCCTTAAAATCTCAGGTCACTTTGAACAAACATGATGTACATAGGTCTATTACTGTTTCCTCCCTCCAGTGGACATCCATTTTCTCCAAAAGTCACATCTTTCCCATTTTTGGATCTCGCCTGCCTTTTAAAAGGTACATGCAGGAAGAACAAAAAGAAAACCAAACAAAGAAACAAAACAAAACAAAACAACAAAGAAACCTGTCAGTTGTTTGCTCAAGTCTCTTTACAGTTAATCCCTTTCATCAATAATAGACCAAACCCAAAGCAAGAATGCTACTTTTAGAGTGAAATTGGCATAACTATTTAACTATTTCCCACTTGTATAAAAACGTATTCCCTCATTTGTTTTCCCATTATCTATGTATTTCTCTTCTTACAAAAATGGTAAGACCTCTTTCTAACCCACTTTGGAATCCAGGGAGTGGGGGTCTTCCCTTATCCTCTGCAATCTTGCTTAGATAGTTCTAAAAGCCATGATTTACCCAATTTCTATACTGTGTAGCAGGCACTGAGCTGGGTACTTATTTGCATTGCCTTATTTAATTCATAAAGCAGCCCTGAAAAATAGGTATTGTTTTGTCCATTTTTCAGATGAATAAACTGGGATTTAAGAAAGTGAATGTAACAAGCTTCTATCCAGGTTTTATGCCCGACATGTCAAAGCCTTCAGTCTGTCCCTAGCATCCTACACAATGCCTTCTAGAAGGTGACCAATAAAAATTTGTTGTTCAATCAAACTGACTTAGAAGCCATGTCTTTTTTTGGCCAGATAATATTAATAACTTTTAAGTTCTTTGAGGAAAGACCACCAACCAGACTAGATACAAGAGCTAGGGGCCAAGTGCACTTTTCAAAAGACACATGTCCCCAAAGCCATATTTACTTATACATTCCATGATGGAACACTTGAAAGGTAACACCAGAAAGGAGATGCTTTACGTACACATGCTGAGTTTGAGGATTAAAAAATGTTACCTTAACTTCCCAAGTGTGTATGGGAATGAAGGTCTGGTGAGAGCAGAAAGAGGGAAAAACGTGAAGGAAGCAAGAGTAGACAGCGGGAAAATGTGCAAAGTCAGAGCTGGGACAGCTCTGTGACATCATCTAGGTTTACATCCCATTGCTCGCCATTTGTGGGGCACTGGAAATTCATCCTTTTAATAAAAAAGATGGAGAAAAGGCATTTATCTCTATTGCCAATATTTTACTTTTAAGATACTCAAGGTTAGCATGGGTGCCTTTTCCCACATTACTGCCTAACCTAGCAGATCATATTTGATTAGAACATATGTGCTGTGATAAATTCTGTAGTTTCATTTGCTCACTGATGTGACTAAACAGTTACAAAGACAGACCATTTTTATAATTAGGGTTTTTATAAGTAAAAGTCACCTTGGGAAATAAAAGCAAAACCAATGTAATCACTTTGGGTGATGTATTCATCTTTTGACAATGTTTCTATTAGATCTCCATTCTCCACACCCCACCCTCCTCATATTTAGATGGGAGTTTTTAACCTGGTCAATGTGTTGCCAACTTGCATTGCTGCCCAGGACATAGGTGTTCTTTCTTACGTCTTTCTTGCAGGCAGAGATGAAATTATACTCTGGTTTCAGAGCAACTATAGATGCTATATTTTTGTAAGCACTGAAATCACTGCTATTCTGTGCTCGAGCCATTCTATGATTGTTTGACAAAGGAAAATCAGTGAAATCTGTTCACCTTTAAAGTAAAACATAAATTGAAGAAAAATATACACTTTGTCATTCAAATAATAGGCACCGAGAGATTATGGTTGAGTGATGGAGCTAGAAGATGCTTTGAGGATTCCACAGCAAATAAGACAGACAAGGCTGCTGCCGCCTGAAGGCTGTGTGAAATGTGTGGATTGACAAATGCCATCACAGAGCATACAGAAGGTCAGACGTGGGGCAGAAGGTGGGTGAGATGGAAGACGGTGGTTAGGAGAAGCTTCCCTTGGGAAGAGAAATCTAACCTGGAGTATGTGTGTAAACACCTAGTGGGAGTAAGCCAGCACTGCCTGTGCTTGAGGTGGGAAGATAGAGATGGGGCAGGGATGGTGGCCCTGGATGAAGGATGAAGGCTTTGCCTGCGAGAGGGTCAAGAGAAGGAAGCACACTGCAGTATGGAAGCCCTGTAGCCAGCGCACAGAGTGCCGAGGGAGAGCACGTCATGAGAGTTGCAGCAGGGCAGGGGAAGAGGTCAGGTGTTTTAGGTGTTCTAGGGCCTTAGAGAAATAATGAACCAAAAGATTCACACCTTAAAAGGATGACTATGTTTATCCTTGGAGGCACTATGGAGAAGAGATTAGCAAAGAGCTGGTGAGGAGACTGCCATAGTCATACAGAAGAGTGACAATGGGGGCCCAGGTGGGACAGTGTTAGAAGTTACAGAAGAGTAGGTTATTTTGAGGATTCAGGGGGTCAGTGACACTTGAGATTTCTTAAGTATTACAAGGGACAGTGAAGGGTTAAGAAAAAGGAAAGGGTCAAGAACAGGTTCCAAACTTCTGGTTTGGACAACTAGACAGAGGATGGGCCAAGGGAGGAAAGATGAAGGGGCAGGAAGGTAGTGACACCATAAGTCCAGGTGAGAACATGTTAAATTGTAGGTGGTAGTTGAATACACAAGTAGAGGTGCCCTAGTAAACTGCTCAACATTTATGTACAAATATTGGTGGAAAGATCTGGGCTGAACATAGCTGTCACCAACCTAAGGATGGCAACAGAAGACAAAGAAGCAATAAGATTGCCTAGGAAGAATGGGAGGAGGCAAGGTCCCAAAGGTCACTAACCTTAAAGGGTAGAAAGAGGAAGGAAAGTTTATGAAGGAGATGTACCAGCAATGTACATGGTGCTCCTCTCTCAATTTCTATAAGTCAATGGAAACGTATTTCTAGAATAATGGTCAACAATAATGTGGAATGATTTCCGGAGGTCTATGAAGGATTTGCTCTTGAATTTGGTGACCTTGTAGCAAACAGACTCAGTGAATTGATGTGAGTGGAACACAGATTTGGCTGGGTTGATGAGTGAAAGCAAAGTAAAAAGGTACATTCAATAAGCATAGATCAGCACTCCTGAAACATTTTGGCCTCAAGATTCTTACATCTGAAACATTATTAAGAACCTCAAAGAAATTTTTCTCATGTTGGTTATATCTACTAATAGCTAATGCTCTAGAAATTAAAACTGAGAAATTATTAAAACATTCTACGTTTATTTAAAAATATTAACTCTGGAGCATAAATTATATATTTTTATAAAACATATTTTTCAAACCAAAACTTTCGGTGAGAAGCATCTTTTTACATATTTGCCAATAGGTTTCTTTAATACACTGCTTAATAGATGGCAGTGAGTACCTCCTATCTGCTTCTGGATTCAGTCTGTTGTAACACTGTAGGAGACAGGACACTTTTCCCGAGACAGGAAAAATGACTTACCTTGCGCTGGAACAAAGGGAAGGAGACAACAGAGTTTACTTGTGGCAAGATAGGATCATGAGGGATGGGCAGGCAATTTTGAAAGCATAGGGACTATTTGAGCATAAATAACGAAGTCATCCTTTCTTAAGAAATCCAAGGAATAAAGTCTTAGATAATCATACCTCATGACATGAAATATCAAGAAAAGTATCTGTGACGTTAGAGAAATTGTAAGGGCCTTCTGGGAAACTAAAATTCACACAGAAGTATTTAAGAAGCAACAAGAATAAATGTAAAATGAATTTAACATCTTTGGCCTTTCTAGAGAAATGCTGAAGAAATGGTGGCTATTTTCAGCTATCTGCATGCTAGCAATGATGGTATCATGGTAAGATGCAATAAGATTAGCATGATTATATCTGGGTTCATAGCAGTTTTCTCTCTGCATATTTCAACCTTGTCACATAGAAACAAGTATTATAATATTTACAAATTGAAATACCGATGGATGCTCAAATCCATGAATCATCCACTGGGCTTACGACAGACTGCAGTCACCCAATTTCTGTTCTTTCCTGCAGCAGCCAGAAGCTTCTCCATGGCGAGGATAAAGGAATCATCGTCAATGACTACAAAAGCACCACAGTGAAGGAGATTTAAAATCAGCCCCTCAAACCTCTTTGAAGTGTTGCTGAATTTTATAACATGTTACCCCTCCGGCAGGAGTTTTAGCCTTTTGGTGCTGCCAGCCCCTTTGGCGTGAAGCCTATGGACCCCTTCTCAGGTTTTAAGTGAATCAAAGTACATAGAATTACAAAGAAAACACTAATTACTCTGATAGATAATAAAGATAATAAAAATAACTGGTAATAAAGTTATCAACAGATTTTTAAAGTCAAATTTGTGACATAGAAATGTGTATGCTTCTTGGTTAATATACTAAGTAGAAAGATCTAGCAATATTTTGAAGTGCTACTAGTATACCGTGTGTCCAGCATGATGGTATCTGATGGCGATACAAGAGGTAGCTTGTAGGCTAATGGCAAGGCAGACCAGTAAAGAGATGAACAAGTGCACTGAAGAAATTTGGAAGTAGAGTGTGCACTTATGCCTGGGAACAATGAGGAGAGTCTTCTAGCCTAGAAATGGCCTCCTGGAAGAGATGCTATCTGAGTCGAGCCTTTGAGTCTTGATGGTATTATCCTTACCTGTAAATTACTTTTTTTCAATTAAGTAAGGCTAGTCTCTGGATGACTAAGAAAAAAGATGAAGCACAAATGAGAGAACATCTCCTACAATTTGTTCTCTGGTGTTCCCCAAGTAAAGATTCTAAAGACAGACAAATTGTATGGTACGACTTCCTTGGTAAAATGGCTAAAGGAAAAGTCCAACATAACAAAAACATAGGGCAACTACTTCTCCTTTTTAACAAGCCAGATAACTGCCTATCAGGCTTCTTGTCCATAAGACAGATAAACCAACTTTTACCATATGTCTCATCTCCAAAGAAGCAAATAGGTACATAGAGTCATAAGATATCAGTTAAAATACTCTCCAATCACATGGATCCTGTTCTTGAAAATCAGAACTTAGAACTGAGTCCCATGAAAATTTATCTTAGAAAAGATGCCAAAACCATTAAGGTAATGTAAATACAAAAGGTACTGATTATTAATACTATAAATTAGAAAATAATAGGGCTGTGTTCCCTGGCTCCAGAAGCTACATCATACCAAGTTAGCAGGGCCTTCTCACAACTCCAGTACAAGGCGAAGACCATCATCACTCCTCCACAGGGAACATTCCCTTAAGGAATTTAGGAAGGAGAGGGAGGGAATTGTTTCGTGATTCTCACTCAATCATCATTTGTATCCAGAAAAGAGAGAGAGGAGGAGGGAGGGAGAAAGGGGAGAAATGAGGAGGAAGGACAGAAGAGGCAGAAGGGGAGAGAGACAGAAGAAACATAAAAGAAAGAAAAAGAAAGAGAAGGGACGGAGGGAGGGAGGGAAGACCGAAGGAAGGAAGGAAGGAAGGGAGGGAGGGAACCATTCATAACACAATAGCTACTCAGTAAACATTAGCATTTCCTTAATAGTCTTCTCATTTTGCAGGAAGTAGACTAGTTCTTTCCCTTTAAAATTTCACTCCAATTTGTACAAATAATCAACACATTGAATCCCATAATGGCATAAATATATTTATGATCTATGTACAAATCATTTAATAAAAAAGGAAAAAAAATAAAATTATATATGCTGCCCAAAAGTTTCAATGTTTTCATGAAGAATTCTAAATAATCAGAAAATTTCCTGAAATCTTGGCATCTGCCAACACTTGTGAACAATGCAAACACACATGGTCTTGAAATGATCAGAATCACCAGTAAACAGCAGGGTTAGAAACACACTTCACAGTGACAGTATAGACTATTCTCATGAGATAATGATGAACGCTCCTCTAAATCCTGAATGGGAAATAGCAAGTTTTGCTACATGAGCAATAAACCAAGAAGACTCTGAATACATTCATGTATATAATCAAACATAACAGAAGAGTTAATCTCAAGTATGTACTAATCATAATCATAATATGTAAATAGTAATTGGGTGTTAAGTTATACCCTTTCAGTCCTGGTGAGGGCCTCATTCTCTATTATTCTTGTCAAAACAAAAACAGCAAAGGAGATAAAAATCCTAAAGGAGTGTTGGGAGATGAATTCTGGTATAAAATCCTTCAGACTTTTTTCCAAATATATTAATTAGATTGCTTTCTTCATATTCAGAAGGAACTGAGATTTTTTTGTTTTTCCAATTGGGGAAGAGAAGATGGATGGTGGAGGTAAAGATTGCAGGGCTCAGGACTGTCTTTCTGAAAACCCTTATTGCACAGCAATATTATTCTGATGCACGTTCAGCCACCACTATAGATGTTTGGTAGGGCTGGCTGTACTTATAAGGAAGATCCCCTTATTCCCAGGATTCACAAAGGGCGACACACCATGGAACATCTGTCCAGTGTTAAGATAAAACCTGGGTAAATGAAGGGTTAAGTGTGTTATGCAGAATGGCTCACATTGAACAGCGTTCACCACCTAAATAAAGAGCCTAGCAAAAGGCTCACGTTTAAACAATTTCCTCAAAGGCAACATCAGAAAGATGACCCACTCCCATGCCAGAAAAACTCTAGCATTGAGCCTTTCGATCCAATCTGGTACTCAAGTGTACAAGCAGAACTACAGAGTCATGGAGTCAGACGGACTTGAGTTTAAAGAACTCAAAAGCCTTACTAGTGTTATAACCAACGTGGGGAAGTGAATCAATCTCTTGTTGGTTTGGGGAGAAGATGCAGTGATATGTAAAAGCACCAGCATAGGTTCAGAACAGAAGGCATTCTCAATATATGCTAGGTCCTCTCTGCTTTACTGGAGTTTCTCCATCATTATTTTTGGGCTCCCTTTTCTCTAAAATCCCAATCTGTGACGAAGGCTTCCAGCCCCTGTGTCTACTGATGGCTGAAAAAGAAAAAAAAATCTAAACTTCTGCTTAATTAAAACCCAAGATAAGCAGAACCTTGGGTTCTGGAATTCCCCAGTACTTTCTGTAAGAGGAGAATACAAATGTGTGTCCCAAGGATCTCAATAGTGACACAAATCATTTTCAAGATGATATTTTTATTGAATTGAGACTTAATTAGTTTTGTGTGAACCTTGGCATCAAAGAATATAACAAAATGATTCGATTGAGGCTAAGAAACAACAAATTTTTCACTTCATCAAAGGCTTTTTAAGTAATTCAAATGCAGAAAGGAGACAACCCCCAAATTGAAAATGGGCAGATCAAAGTAACATCGATAGGAATCTGTTAATGAATCACGGTGTGTTACGTGGACAGGATTAGCAAGGACCTATCTGACTTACTGCGTGGGTATGTTAACATGGAACGTAGAAGGAATGCATATTAAATTGTCACTAAGTGTTTCTGAAAAAATGTTTTTGTGGCAATAACATTTAAATTCCTTTCACTTAGCCAAGAGATAGTCATAAAAAACTGCCAAAACCCTATTTATAGTCACACAGACCAACATTGGTTTAACACAGGAGGCCACCATCTCACAAACAGTAAATCCACAGCATTATGAGCTTTAATTGAAATGTATTTATCACTCAGACACTAAATGAATTTGAAGGAAAGAGAAGACTCAAATGTTGCCTTTTAGAGTGCTGACAACTCTGGAAGGTTGTTTGCTCAGAGGGCTGAATAGCCCCCAAACAGCACCAGATTTAAAAACTACCCTCCAAGAGGTTTAAGTGGTGGGTGTGCCAGGTCCTCACAAATACGAATTTGCACGTTTAAAGGCTGCTGTAGTGTTTAAGGGACCAAGCCATGAGTGCAATAGTCCATATAACACACTCTTTGCACATTTGACCTGACATTTTTGTTTTGGAAACTAAATCTACAGAGGCAGCCTTTGCGCTACCAGATCAGAGTCTCCACTTGATAAGAAAATTCCTTACTCTTCTTTGCTTAGCTTTTGTAGCATTTATTTGGCATAGCTGGAGTGCAGTGTCTGAAAATCAGGCTCAGCATGTGGGTTTGACCCCTACTGCTGCCAGTTCCTTTCCCTCACTGTGTTTCAGTTTCCTTATCTGCAAAATAAATGTAATGATTGAATCCGCTTCATAGGGTTGATACAAGTATTGGTCTTAGTTTGGGTTTCCCTAGAAGCAGGCTCCAAGGCAAAGATTCTAGTTCAGGGGTGAGGAAACTGTACTAGGAAGAGAAAGCGGTCAGTGGAGAATGCATTATCCAGCCAGCTACCTCGGTGGGTGGCTGGAGCTTAATCCTGCCAGGGAACTACAGAAATGGTGTAAAACTCACAGCTCTGAAATATCCTGAGAACCAAGGGAACTGGGGTATTTATATACCAATTTATATCAATCATTTTTAAAGTTCTCCCAGACAAAAGCATAGCAGCCTTAATTAGTTCCAGAAAAATCCTTCAGCAATGCAGACACTGGTTGCTGAAAGTCATCTACTGCACAATGACGTGGTATGGTCAAAAGGATGGTCAGGACTGAACAAATTAACGTCCATAAAGTGCACAGAGCAGTGTGTGGCACATAGGAAAAAGTTCCATAAATGTTATTTACTACTACTATCAGTATTATTACTTTCATGACCCACGAGGCATTGGCCAATGCTATTAGGTATTCCTGCTGCCAGGACCCTTGTTGCTGTTCCCCCCAAACAGCTATTCCGTAGTGTTTGCTGATCACACTTACGAGGATTCAGATTCAACTAGAAAGGCTCAGACTGAGAAATTGGCAATGATTTGCCTTTGCACACTATGTTCCTGCAGGATGAAGCACACACTATCACCAATCCAAACACAAATTCCTCTCTCAGGAACCACCAAGTCTTTATGCTCAGAAAAATCACGCCTCTATCTCTGTTGTCATTATCAGGTGCAGCCCTGAGACTCTCACAACAGGCTGTGGCTGAGTTTACCTCATCTGAATGCTATAGAAGGGCCTTACCCAGAAGCGATAATCTTAGGAAGTCAGTTAAGAAATACCAGACGCCTTCCCCCCAAAGTATCCTGATGCTTGCCAGAAGGTGGATTAAGAATTTTCCAAAGGAGATAAGCAAACTCTAAAATGTCCTCTTCTAAAGTGGCTGCATTTATGAAATTCCTTATGGGCCCCAAAAGGGAACCTCAGGTACCAGTTCAGCTGGGAGAAGCAATCATCTATTGAGGCAGAAGCAAATGACATCAAATCCATGTATAGAACATTTATTGTGTGCCAGATAATTCAGACAATGGACAAGGGGGTAGGTGGTAGACTGGGAGAAGTGACTAAGATTTAGAGGACTATGCTGCCTCAAGGAATCTGTAGACTCATTGGGGAAAAGTGACTTAGTCACATTAAATATCAATTATTACAGACTTGTGCTTACTTTTGAATCACATATAATGATAAGAGCAAAATGTAAACTCTGTCACCTATTACACAATGAGTCATCACATGACTGTAATTAGGCCGAAGTGGCCTGTGAATCAGGTTGCACATGAATTGAACCTTCAAAAAAGTGTAATGATGAGACTCTTAATTGATTACCCAGTAGACATTCTTCCCTTTTTTCCTAATAACACTCAGATTTTTTTTCCCAGGAGACAAACTTACCCAGGTAAAAGATCGCAGTCTTAATACTTCCTACCTCCCTTTCAAAATTAGTTGGTATCCAATAAGTTGCAAGTCCCTTATCTTTTTTCCTTTCTAAATTCCTTCCTTTCTGCCTGGGCATAATGGCTGGAGATTACTAGGTCATCTTGGACCACACATTGACCTTGATAATGGCAGCCATGTACTAAAGATGTAATTGCAGAGTACAGAAGTAGCTCAGGTCTCTTGGATGGACTATGAAGCCACCATATTGAATCATAAAATGTTAATCTTTAAAATTAGAATGAGTCTTATAATTGATGGTGTTTTAAATCACTCTCTACAAATCAACAGTTTGCCTTGCACAAGTGGGAAGAATATATTCATTGATATTTATACAGTCTTCACCTCAACTGAGTTATATCTAATGTTAACACTACATACCTGTTAGGCTTAAATCCCATTTAAAATGTCTTCCAAAAGATTACACAATGATTCGATATTTAAAAGGAAAGCTACTTGTATGGAAGCAGAGCAGTGGGGTTGTGAATTTCATATCAGGAAAACAAATATTCCTCATCAAGGAAGTGAACACATTTTCCTATTTTCTAGCAAAGGGAGAAATGCTCTTGGGATCCCAAACAGAAAATTATCCACACACGTCGATGAAGCTGTGTTATATTATGCCAAGATACAAAAGTATTGCCTATACTGGGCCAAGCAAGAAAAATCTCAGAGTCAAAATCTGCAGAGTGGGTGTCGGGAATTTGGAAGACAATCTCAGAGACAATAGTGGAGATTCCTAAGAAATGCTGTATCACCAATGCTATCGATGGCACAGTTGTATGAACAGTTGTGTGAACAACTGTTGTACGATCAAACGTGAGCATCAGTATTTCAGAGTCAGGGTAGCATTCAGTAGGGGTTCTAAATGTGATGAAGTTTTAGGAATACCTTCACCCAATGATTTTCAACTGGTGTGCCCTGGGGAGGATCTTAGGTGTGCCGCGAAAAGTTTTAAACATAATTATTTTCAAAAGAAGTTCAAAGCACAGTAAATATATTCTTTTTTTTTTATTTTTTTTGAATCAACATAATTTGCGCTGGGGAAGTTTAACCATAGGTTCAGGGTGCCGTGAGATAAAAAAGCTTGAAAAACACTGCCTTAACCTATCTATCATTTTTATATATTGTCAGGAGTGATACATGATTTTTAAAAATCTCTCTAGAGGGGGGAGACAAGATGGCGGACTGAAGCCAGCTTTTCACAGAGGCTCCCGTCCAGAAGGAGAGTTAAAGGATGGAAATTTAGTAAGTAACCTGGAGGATTCGAGCTATACCAGGAGAGAAGGTTGGAGATCGCACAT
>CAUYPK010066760.1:0-48547 GCA_963574355.1 Loris lydekkerianus | reverse complement strand
AATGCAATCATGGGGCACCATACACTGGTTTTATAGACCGTTTGACACATTTTCATCACACTGGTTAACATAGCCTTCCTGGCATTTTCTTAGTTACTGTGTTAAGACATTTACATTCTACATTTACTAAGTTTCACATATACCCTTATAAGATGCACCGCAGGTGTAATCTCACCAATCACCCTCCTTCCACCCACCTCTCCCCTCCCTCCCCTCCCTTTCCCCCTTCCCCCTATTCTTAGGTTATAACGGGGTTATAGCTTTCATGTGAAAGCCATAAATTAGCTTCATAGTAGGGCTGAGTACATTGGCTACCATATTTTCAAAGGGAATTATATACAGTAGACTTCTGGGATGCTGGTAGTGTTTTAGACATTGATGGTTATGCTAATCACTTTGTTAATCAACTTGAGAAGTTTTATTAATGTATATTTTAGTTTTTAAAAATAAGTTAAAAATTAGATTATGAGTTAACATATAAACCCCTAGGGATGAGGGTGCAGGTTGAAATTGATTCCCTTGAATGAGTGTGAAATAGAAAATGCTGAAGTGTCATGAATGAGTTCCGTTTTCTTCATTTTCGACTTTGTATATCTGAGGTGTTTTTAGGCCAGTGACGCATAAATCTGAAGACTTCAGCCTTGAGCATGTCCTGTGTATAAGTCCTATAGTTTTAAAATAGTTTACAATTTATAAAGCATTAACTTAACATACATTTCTTTTTCTTTTCTTTTTTTTTTTTTTTTCTTTAAGTGAAGAAGCAGACATTAAGAATTTGAGGCTCGGCACCGTAGCACAGTGGTTACAGCACCAGCCACATACACCGAGGGTGGTGGGTTCAAACCCAGCCCAGGCCAGCTAAACAGGTGCAACAAAAAAATAGCCAGGCATTGTGGCGGGTGCCTGTAGTCCCAGCTACTTGAGAGGCTGAGGCAGGAGAGTCGCTTAAGCTCAGGAATTTGAGGTTGCTGTGAGCTGTGATGCTACAGCACTCTACTGAGGGCAACATAGTGAGACATAGTGTCTCAGAAAAAAAAAGAATAATTTGGGAATTTGTCAAACTTTTTGCGTACTTCGTCTGTGTGTGTGTATATAAAATATGTATAAGAATTCTACTAAGTAATTCACAAACTTAGTCTTGAAATTTGGGTTTTTGAAATAATAATAAATAACTTCTATAAAGAAAATTACTGGATTTTAAGTATATGGTTATATATTTGCTAAACAAATACTGAGTATGTATTATGTACAAGGCACTTTGCTAGCTGTTTCTGTTTTTTTCCTGCATGTGATTGTTCTTGGCCCACTTTTTTTTTTTTAAATGGTTAATCATTTGGGCTTTTCAGGGCTCTCTACTCTTTACCACTTTATCCCATCTTGATATTGTCCCTGGTGTTATTACTTGCTCTATTGATTGCATTTTACATTTATGTGCCAGTGAGCTTCATAGCTTCAGTAAATTGGTCCACATGATGAAAGTTGCTTAGCTACCGAAAATCAAAGTTCCTCAAGCTTGGTATGGTTCAAGGTAGACAACCAGTTCAGTTGCCTAATAATTCAGTTTCAGAATTTGGGCTGCCCAGCCGAGGGGGGGGTAAGTTGTTTGTTTTTTTTTTTTTTTTTTTGAGACCGGGTCTTGCTATGTTGGCCTAGGCTGGAGTGCAGTGGCTATTCACAGGTGTGATCCCACTACTGATCAGCACGGGAGTTTTGATCTCCCATTTCTGACCTGGGCTGTTTCACCCGTCCTTAGGCAACCTGGTGGCCCCTGCTCCCAGGAGGACAGCAGCAGCAAGTTTTTGTATTTTATTTTTCTGAAGGTAATAAAACTTGAGCTTATTTAAATGCTAATATATAGGATTTATTTAAAACAAAAATTCTTTCTCAAGTGGAGTGCTTATACTTTGTTGGATCATTTCAACTTTTATAAGAGATGTAGTAATTTAGATAATAAAATTCTTTTTTTTTTTTTTTTTTTTGAGACAAGAGTCTCACTGTGTCACCCTTGGTAGACTGTCGCTCATAGTGACCTCCAATTCCTGAGCTTAAGCGACTCTCCTGCCTCATCCTTTCATGTAGCTAGGACTATAGGTACCTACCACAATGCCTGGCCCTTTTTGTTACAGTTGTCATTGTTGCTTTTAGCTGGCCTTGGCTGGGTTTGAACCCATCAGCTTTGTGTATGTGGCTGGTGCCATAACCACTGTACTACAGGCACTGAGCCGATAATACAATTCTTAATTGTAGTAATAAAACAATAAAATTACTAATAGGATTTATTTAAAACAGAAAGTTGAAAGAGATAGAAAAGTGATCATTTGAGGTAGTAGGATTTAGAACATAGATTAGGCTTTGGTATATGATGAGAAGAATAATTCTATTATGTAGGGAAGAAGAGGTGTATCTGTTTATATTTCTATTGAGAATTTGGGATAATTATTGGCTAATGGCTTTGATCATGAAGTAAGAAAAAAGATTCTTTACTGAAATTGACACGTAAAATCAGTGGAAATGAGGGGTAGCTCTTTGGGGGCAAGTACAGTTTAAAATAAGTTATTTTTAAAGTAAAATACTAAAATATAACTTAAGACTTTGTTCTTTACCTGGTCTTTTGGGTGGCGGTTTAGGACACCTTTAGACTTTTGTTTTTCTTTGTTTTGAGACAGAGTCTCACTTTCTTGCCCTGGTAATGTGTCTGGTGTCATTGCTCACAGCAACCTCCAACTCCTGGGCTCAAGAGATTCTCTTGCCTTAGCCTCCCAAGTAACTGTGACTACAGGTGCCTGCCACATGTCCAGCTGTTTCATAGAGATGGTGGTCTCACTCTTGCTCAAGCTGGTCTTGAACCTGTGAGCTCAGGTAGTCCACATGCCTCGGCCTCCCATAGTGCTTGGATTATAGGCATGAGCCACTGTATCTGACTTTTTATTTTATTTTATTTTATTTGAGACAGAAGTCTCACTTTCTTGTTCCTGGTAGAGTGCTGTGGTGTCATTGCTCACAGTACCCTTACTCTTGGGCTCAAGTGATCCTCTTGTCTCAGCTTCCCAAGTAGCTGGAACTATAGGTGCCTGCCACAAAGCCTGGCTAGCTTTTAGAGATGGGGTCTCGGTCTAGCTCAGGCTGGTTTCGAACCTGTGAGCTCAAGCGATCTACCCACCTCAGCCTACCAAAGTGCTAGGATTACAGCCATGAGCCACCTTGCCTGGCCAACCTTTAGACTTTGTATATAAAAATTTATTTCCCATTTCAATAGTATTTTCTTATTTTTAACTTTTTTTTGAGACAGTCTCACTATGTTGCCCTTGATAGAGTGCTGTGTTGTCACAGCTCACAGCAACCTTCAACTATTGGGTTTAAGTGATTTTCTTGCCTCAGGCTCCCAAGTAGCTGGGACTACAGGCACCTGCCACAATGCCTGGCTATTTTTCTGTTGCAGTTGTCATTGTTGCTTAGCTGGCACCGGCTGGGCTCCAACCCTCCAGCCTCTGTATATGTGGCCGACACTATAACCACTGTGCTACGGGTGCCAAGCCCTTATTTCTGATTTTTAAAAGGATTTTTGTTGTATCCCAAGTTGGTTATGAACAGATCTTTTAGAACTATTCTGGCCAGAGTTTTAGCCAGTAACCAAATGTGACATTTCTATCATCATAGAAAGTTCTGTTGAAAAGTGGTGGTTTAGGCTTGGTGCCCGTTGCACAGTGGTTATGGCTCCAGCCACATACACCAAGGCTGGCCAGTTCAAACCCGGCCTGGGCCAGATAAACAGCAACAATGACTGCAACAAAAATTGCCAGGCGTTGTGGCAGGTGCCTGTAGTCCCAGCTACTTGGGAGGCTGAAGCAAGAAAATCACTTAAGCCCAAGAGTTGGAGATTGCTGTGAGCTGTGACAGCATAGCACTCTACCAACGGCAGCATAATGAGACTCTTGTCTCTAAAAAAAAAAAAAAAAGTGGTCGTTTAAAATTATTCTGTGCTTTTGCATTTCGGTATATTTTATCACATAAAATTCATTATTAAAGTATATAGGACGTAAAACTAATGAGTAGTTTATGAAATAACCGATCCATGTATTTTTTTTTTTTTTTTTTTTTGAGACAGAGTCTGATTTGCCCTGTAGCAGACCAAAAAAAGAATTATACCATTCTATAGGGTAGAATGCCATATAACATCATAGCTTGCTTACTGCAACCTCAAACTCTTGAGTCAGAGCTCAAGTGGTCCTCTTGCCTCAGCCTCCCAAGTAGCTGAGATTGTAGGCACCCGCCACAGTGCCCAGTTAGGTTTTCTATTTTTAGTAGGCATTGGGGGGGAGGGGTCACACTTTTACTCAGGCTGGTCTCTCACTTATGAACTCAAGCAATTCATCCGACTCAACCTCCCAAAGTGCTAGGATTACAGGCATGAGTCACTGCTCTAGCCCTTCCTGTGTGTATTAATTATTATTGAATTTTATTTTCACTTATTTTTTATTTGCTTTTTAATTTTAATTTTAATTTTTTTTTTAGCAGAAACAGTCCTGCTCCAGCTGTAACAGCAGCATCTGTGACCAACATACAGGCTAATGAAGTTTCTGTGCCACAAGTAAATTCCAGTGAAAGCTCAGGGGGTAAGGAGATTGGTTTGACAGGTTTGATAATTGGGTTTAGCTTTCATTTTGAAAAATGAGCTTGGAATTAGTTTTAATTCAGTCTTTTTTTTTTTTTTTTCTTTTTTTTTTATAGCTGTGCATATTAATGTAATCACGGGGGTACAGTGTGCTAGTTTTATATATATAATTTGAAATATTTTAATCAAACTGGTTAACATAGTCTTCACGGCATTTTCTTAGTTATTGTGTTAAGACATTTATATTCTACATTTAGTAAATTTCATATGTACCCTTATAAGATGCACTGTAGGTGTGGTCCCACCAATTACCCTCCTTCTACCCATCCTCCCGTCTTCCCTCCCCTCCCTCTCCTTTCCCCATATCATTGGGCTATAATTGGGTTATAGCTTTCATATGAAAGCTACAAATCGGTTTCATAGTAGGGCTGAGTACATTGGATACTTTTTCTTCCATTCTTGAGATACTTTGCTAAGAAGGATATGTTCTAGCTTCATCCATGTAAACATGAAAGAGGTAAAGTCTCCATTTTTCTTTAAGGCTGTATAATATTCCCTGGTGTACATATACCACAATTTATTAATCCATTCGTGGGTTGATGGGCACTTGGGCTTCTTCCATGACTTAGCAATTATGTAGTTCAGTTTTTAAATGCCATTTTATTATTACTCATGAAAAATCAAATTAAGAGGAATAAAAGCTTATAATTTGATCTTATTATAACTTTTAATTTGAATATATGTGCTACTTAGGTACATCGAGTGAAAGCATTCCTCAAACTGCCACACAGCCAGCCATTTCTCCACCACCAAAGCCTACGGTCTCCAGAGTTGTTTGTTCAACACGTCTGGTAAATCCACCACCACCTAGACCTTCAGGAAATGCAGCAACAAAAGTACCTAATCCTATAGTGGGAGTCAAGAGGACATCTTCACCTCATAAAGAAGAGAGTCCCAAGAAAACCAAAACAGAAGAGGTATATATATGTATAAAATATATTAGTTAGTCATGGTCACACCAGCTTGCGTATTTTAAAATCCAGTGGAAGAAAACTGAGCCAAAATAGAGAAAGGTTAGAGGGCAAAGCTTTTAGAAATTTTTTAGGTGTGTTTGTAGTATTTAGTGCCATAGTTTCTCTTCACCTTTCTCTTTCTTGTCAGTAGGTACCTCTTCCATGAAGTTGTGCCTCATTTTAATGTTTTAAGCATGTGCATAGTTAGCATGCATATGTCTATAACACAGTTTAGTGTAGAATTTTGTCATCTTAATTTATTATTCTCTAATGTGATTGTATTTTTTATTTGTACTGCTATTTTTGATGGCCCTTTTGGACAGTTTTTTGCTTCTAGTATCCAGATGGAATTTTGGAATTTCTGTACTATATATGGTATTACAGAATTATTGAGTACTAGAGGATCTCAAGGAATTCTTAGTGAATGACTAAACAAGGTTGCAAAGTAAAATTTATTTATTTTGGGACCTTTTTTTTTTAGAGACAGTCTCACTTTATTGCCCACGGTAGAGTGCTGCTGCGTCACATAGCTCACAGCAACCTACAGCTTTTGGGCTTAGGTGATTTTCTTGCCTCAGCCTCCCGAGTAACTGGGACTACAGGCGCCCGCCACAACGCCTGGCTATTTTTTGTTGCAGTTTGGCCAGGGCTGGGTTTGAACCCACCACTCTCGGTACATGGAGCCGGCGCCCTACTCACTGAGCCACAGAGACCTTGAAGGATTGCATCTTCCCACCCTTCAGGAAATTTGCCTGCAATACATGCGCTTTTGTAGTAGCTGGTTTACTTTGTCGCAGTCTAAAATAGTTTTCGGAAAACCATTAAAAGTGTACACTGGCCAGAGTCTTCAAAGTAGAAGTAGTCTTATTACATAATTTCGTTGTTCACTGGAGTTATTCTCATGTTGTTCATATTAGTGAAGCATTCCTTATATGCCCAGAGATGGTAGTTGAAAAGCACCCTTTCACTGCAATTTCCACTTGAGAATTTATTATTTAGGAATTTACTTACTACACCAAAGTTTCTTTAGCATGGAAAAAAAAAATAAATCTAGAGTTCTTATGAAGTCCATTATGTTTTGATTGGCAATGGTGAAACATTATCTGTCTTTAACTTGTAAGTATTCTGTTACTTAGCTTATTCTAAAGGCTTTTGATTTAGATTTTTGTTTTTGGAAATAGCAATTGTTAACTAAAAATGAATAATTGATTAATTTTGTCATTCTTTTGCTAAATAAGAATGAAAGATGAATATATTATGGTACTATAAATCATTATATAATATTTAATATAATGTAAATGCTGTCTAAATAATTGTTAATACTGTACATTTTTGTGTTTTTTTATTATATGATTTTTGTTTCTTTTTCCAATATTTTTTATAGTAGATGGTTGAATTCACAGATGCAGAAACAGCAGATGTGTAGGGGCCCCCAGTATATCTGTTACCTTACAGGATGTGTTCTGAAAACGCATCTGTGTCTGTGCAATCACCTCTTTAAAGGCAATGATTTTCATCTTTGGGTGTACATCAGAATTACTTTTGCAGGGTTTTTTGTTGTTTTTTAAAATACAGATTTTAGGGCCTCCTTAATATATAGAACCAGAGATCTTCTGGGAATTAGGCTTGGGAATCTTATTTAAAGTCCTGCTGCCACATGATTGTGTTATGCAGCAACCTAAGAATGTACTAGTTTTGGTATAAATTATACATTCTGCCTACTGATACTTGTTTCACGTCAGAGCATTTTAGAATTTAAATTTCCTTTTACCTCGGTAAAGTGTATGTAAGCATAATTCTAGATGTTTAACATTTGGTTTTCTTAATGTTATAAATGGCACACTGAGATCTCTGACTAAATAAATTTAGTCACAGTGTTTGCAATTTTATTTGCACTTACCTTGGTAGAATGACACATTTCTCATCTGATTTGGAGAAGCAATAAGAATATAGAATTTTAAAACTTAGCGTGGAAATTTAAAAATACATATAAAAAGAGAGTTGCAGCTTCAGTTATAATGAACTCTCTGGCAGACTGTGTACCCCTATCTTTGATTCCTCCCGCCCCCTGGCCCTTGTAGTGTTTAGAAGCAAAATCTGCCCATAACATTTCATTAGAATTTTAAAAAATCTAAAAAAGGAAGCATAAACAAAATTAGTCACTTAAAAAAATTAATTCATTAATATTATCAAATATCTAGTCTGTTGTCAAATGTCCCTGCTTGTTTGGTTTTTTAAAAAAGTCTGTTCAAATCTGGAGCTAACATATGATTACTACATGGCAATTGTTTGATGTTCCTTAAGTATCCTTTAAAATATAGCTTCTCCCTATCCCCTTTTTTCCTTCAATTTTTTTGTTAAGTTTCTCAGGCTAGATTTTGCATGTGTTCGTTTCTATGGAGTTGATTAACAGAAACAGAATTATATGGTAGAGAAGAAATCTTAGGTTATTTCATAGGCTAATCTTCATTTCTCGGCACGTGACGCGCTGTTTAGTGGCTTTTCTAGCTCTAAATCTAATTATAAGAGTCAGGACCTTAAATCTCCTAGTACTAAAGTTGAGGAATTTTGTTAGAATATAAATATCCTAATTTTGAAGCCCTTCTAAACTGGGCCTTTTATTCTCTACTGAATACTTGATATTAGAAATTTTTGCAAACTAGAAAGAAATACTTTTCCCACTCTGTAACCCAAGAACATGTATGCGAAAAACAAGAGTTTTATATATTGTGATGTAATTAGTTCTGCTTAATGTTCACCATATTCTAAGGCTTTTTAAATACATACAAGGGTAAAGTTTAATAAAAATAGTAAAAAAGCTTGCTTATTTTCTCAGTTATATAACTAAAGTAAGCTGCATGCATTTAAAAAACATTTTTGTATGGAAAATTTCACACTAGCACAAAAGTACAACGAACTATCGTGTTTGCATCACATAGTTTCAGTATTTAACAATTGATGACTGGCCTTGTAAGTCTGCATACCTACTTACTCCCCCATTGTTTTGAAGCAAATCCCAGGCATATCATTTCAATTATAAATATTTCAGTGTGTATCTAATAATAAGCCCTTTTAAGAAACATAACCACAGTATATTTATTACACAAACATTAACAATAATTTCATAGTGTTATATATCTAGTCAGTATTTCCATCTGCCCAATTGTTACTTTCATTACTGGTTTTTTAAGTTTGTATGTTTGCAGGACATAAGTAAGGTTCTTACTGGAATTGGATGATACTGTATTAAGTGTCTCTAATCCATAAGTTAGCCTGTGGTTTCTGTGTTTTTGTTTTTTAAAAGCTACATGTAAAATTGAACTTTAGTTCTGGCGAGAAAACAGTGTCAAAATGATTTTTAAGACCCAAGGCAGGCATTTCTCAAATCTTGTACTATTCTGAGTGGTAATAGGTCTTCTAAGAAGGGAGATTCTGTGGTTAAGTTTGGGAATGTTAACGTGGTAATATTTATAGTATTTCTCAGATCTTCTTATGTGCTAATATTTATATGGAGTTTCCCAAAATGGGAGTGATTGTATACTAAGTTCCTAAATTTGTTTGATTAGGGAGCTCTTTTTCTTCCCTCCTTACAAAAAATATTTATGAACTTAGTGGTTTGGGAAATGTACTTTAGATGATTGTGATCTACAGTAACAGTTTTCCTAATGTTCTTTTTAATTTTAGTAGCTACTGTGAAGCCATATTAAATTTATGAATCTGAAAAACATTTTTGAAGAGGAACCAGTTATTTTAAGACTATACTTGATCTTACAGGTTTAATTATTTCATAGTTTTAAAACATTTATAAATTAAAGCATTGATTGGCAAATAATCTAAATTTTTCATTTTAGAGAATAAAGCTTTTTTTTTTAAAAACAGGATGAAACAAGCGAAGATGCTAACTGTCTTGCTTTGAGTGGACATGATAAAACAGAAACAAAGGTATACTAATTTAGCCTTTAGAATACATACACAATTAAAGAGTACAGAAGATGTTATAGAAATGTATCTAGAATATTGTATTTTTGTGCTATAGGTTTTAGATACTTCTCAGTATTGCTTTTTAGGGAAGTGTTTCTTCCTTTTTAATGCTAATATGTCATGCTGAACTCTCAAGGGAATATAGTGATGAATGACACATAGTCCATACGTTTAAAAGGGATTACAATTACGTAGAAAAGATAAGATGTGATTAATTGCATTATCAAAGCAAATCAAAGCAATTGAGGACTGGGAAGCTGATAAGCAAGAGAGAACAAATGTTATTTCTGACTTCAGAAATTATAGAAATCTTTATTGAAAAAATAAGCAGCATTTGAAGTGGTCCTTGAAGAATACATACGATTTGTGGCAATCCAGCATGAGAAGGCCATCTCCCTATTGGGTTAAGAATATGTTATGATTAGAGAAGCTGTTTTTGGCATAAAGTTTTGGCTGGGACACCATGGGGCTTGAATGAGATAGATGGGCTGAACAGATTGCTCCCCCCCCCCCCAACCCCCAGAATGTAGAAGATTAAAATTTTTTTTTAAATTGAAAGATACTGAACGCTTTTAACTTTGTTCCCCTTTGTTGTAGAAAAATTAGATACTCTTCCCCCCTTTCCCACATTATCCAGTCCCAAGTATTCTGAGTCTTTCTAGATTTTGTGTGTGCCCTTATAGGTACAATACATACCAATGCCTTTTGCTTTATAATTTTATCCCTTTGTAAACCAAGAAAGTTTGTCATTACATAATCTACAAAATTACTATTAATGGCTTCATACAATGCTATCTTAAGGCTGTTATATTATACAACCAGTTCCATATGGTTAGCAACTGTTTATATTTAAAAAGAAAACTTGTGCTTTTTTATTGTAATACTGACTGTAGTTAAATACCTGCCATTATTGATGATTCAGGATAAATTAATGAAAGGAGAATAATTTGCTTAATTTTAAAACTTGATTAACATGACCATGTGGTCCTCTAGAAAGGCTGCACTTCTTTATTCCTACTCTTAACACCTTGTTTGCCCTTTTTAATTGTATAAGAGAAAACCTGTATTTCATTGTTTTATTTTTCTATATATTCTTTTATAGAAATTGAAGTTTTTATTTTCATTTGTGTATATCATATATTCTTTTGTGCACTGCCTTAAAAAACTTTGAAGCAATGGTATGACATTATGTACTGTGTTTTCTGATCATACTTAAGAATAGATTCAGTGTACTAATTTTGGTGGAAGAGTAAACAACGTAAGAAGGGAGAAATCTTTTAGAGACATATTTTCTACTTTTGATTAAAGGCATGAGGCAATTTTTGTGCTTCTGAGTAAGTTATTTAACAATGTTGAATGGGTTTTAGTGTTTTTTCCACATAGCTAAGAGATTTCCTTGGGTTTCCCTTCTGGTAATTATTGTCTGGGCAACATTTTATAATGTGCCGGTATGTATCTTTAATTATTGTTTGCTTAATGTCCAAGTTGGAGCTAGTTGGAAAGTCATGGGATATTTTGACTATGACTTAGAAGCTTTAAGTAGGCAAATAAAAATTGAAGAATGTCTGAAATGGTGGCATAACCTTATAATGAGGCTTAATAGATGATTTTGTAATGTAGTCACATCTTTCTCTTGATCCTTCCATCTTCCAGTTTGTTTCTTTTTTTTTTTTTTATTAGCCACCAAACCCAGTTATGTTCTTTTATTCTTTTTTTAAGTCTCTTTTCCCCCTTCCCCATCCTCTTTGTCTCACAGGAACAACTTGATACAGAGACAAGTACAACTCAATCAGAAACTATTCAGACAGCGGCTTCTCTGTTGGCCTCTCAGGTACTAAGTGTAAAAAGCAAGGAGAGTTTTGTAAATTTTTTTAAGATTAGTGTGGTATGTTTAATTAAAAGGAGAATTTATAGAAGACTATTAAAATTATCTTTGTGAAAGCAATTACTTCCTATAAATATGTTTATTGTGATTTTAAGGCAGGACACTGGATTTAATGGAACCATTCTTTTATGCTGTCACGTTTCTAACTCATTCCCTTATATATTACTTACATTATTGCAAATCAGTTAAATCTTCACTTAACTCATGTACACAGGGTTTATATAGAAGTATTATTTATAGGTCAAAGAGTGAAATTTAAACTAGGAAAGCACCAAAAACTATTCTATATGGATTTTTTGGGTAAGGTTAGTATCTTTATTTTAAAAATGTGTTTCTGCTTCAGTTTTTACTACTAGTTTTTAGTTATTTAGTATAACTCAAAGTACTTCAGAATTATTTTTTAACTTGTTCTAGCATTTCTACTTGTGATAGTCCCTTACAGTATGCAGTAGGTACCTGGAATCTTTTTTCATTGATTTGTGCACCTTCATTTTATTTGTGAAATAATTGTTATTTTTCCTTAAATTCTTTTAATTAAATAAACCTAAAAATCTGGGTCAAACGCAAAGTGAATATTTTATTTAAGTAAACTAGTTAACTGCTACAAAATAACTAAGATAAAAACTGCTGCCTAGTAATGGTGCTGTACTGTTAGGATAATACAATGATAATTGTGCCACAAATATTTTACTGTGATCAATTAAATATGTGCTTTTGCTGGATGTTAACTTTTAGTCTTTAAAGATCTATAAATGTTTAGTTTCTGGAGTATCTTTTATTTCCATAATCTTTATCTAATAAAACCTGGGGGAAGTGGTAAAATAACGTAACAAGTATTATGCTTAATACTGATACATGGACAATCTTGTTGATCAAGTCAAACTGTCCTGTGATTGTGATTGCATATGTTGTGGTTTGCCACCTTACTCTCCAAGGAACTAATTATTAATATTTTCATAGTTTGTATTAGTGGGTTCATCCCTATAGTAATGAGTATCCATGAATATTTGCCTTTTATAGTTATTTTTATGAGTGAATAGAGTCTTGCGATACAGGGTCTTATTTTGCCAACCAGGCTAGTGTACACTGGTACAATTATAGCTTGCTGCAACCTCGAACTCCTGAACTCAAACGATCCTCCGACCTCAGCCTTCCATGTAGCTGGGATTCCAGGCACATGCCACCATGCCTACCTAATTTTTTTATGTTTTGTTTTGCAGACGTAGGGTGTTTTTATGTTGCTCAGGCAGGTCTCAAACTCCTGGCCTCAAGGGATCCTCTGTCAGCCTCCCTAACTAGTGGGTTTACCGGTCAAAATCCTTTTTAACAAAAGGATTCCTAGAGCCACTGGGAGAAAAACTACCCACTTACAAAAAGAATGATTATGTTGATTAAAACAAATACATCACTTTATTTGGTGGTAATAGGGGCATTTATTTCTGGGAAGGTGATAGTATTGTTGCTGTATCTAACGGAGTTGTTACTGTTTCGGGATAAAAATTGAAATATTTGCAGATGAAATGATAGGATCACTAGGATTTGCTTCAGAATAATACAGGGATTGAAGGTGAAAGACATTGGATTGGCTTTGATTTGATAATTGATGAAAGTGGGTAATGAATACATGGGGATTCATTATACAGTGCTCTCTACTTTTGGGTATGTTTGAAATTTTCCATAATAAAACATATTAAAATCCATCTCTCTATTTTTGAATGTTAAAGAAGTCTCAGATTTAATCTGTTTAATATAAAAACCTACCTAAAATGTAGAATGATTAAATTATTGTTTAGTTTGTAGATTTAATTTTATAATTCACAATGTCAGAAAATAATTTACTGCTGCTTCTGTGTAAAAGGTAAATTTTAAGCATCTCCCACATGGGGGTGCTCCAACACCAGTTAATATTATAGCTTATCAGTATAATAAGTAAAGACAGTTTAGTATTAACTTTAATTATATGATAGGTGATTCTTAGTGGAATGTGTTTTTAAAAGCTATTATTTGAAATTACTTAGGAGTTTTTAATATTACTAAAATACTAAAATAGTCATCCTTGAAAATTTCTACAATTATAGAACAAATAATTAGTAATAGTCATTTATTTGTATTTTATTTTGAGAACATTTGGGAATAGTTTTCTTTAAATTTTTAATATTTTTTCCTTCTCATGATAAGGTTCCATCATTTCTTAGGAAGTAAAGCAATGGAAAATACATCTCATCATTAAATTACAGTGCTTTGAACGATGTTGTATTCTTTGCTTTCATTCTCAGAAAACATCCAGTACAGACCTTTCTGATATCCCTGCTCTCCCTGCAAATCCTATTCCTGTTATCAAGAATTCAATAAAACTGAGATTGAATCGGTAAAAACAACCTCAGGGGTCCATAAACAATATCTGCCAACTCAACCTGTTGTCTTCAAATGCTAAAAAAGGAGAATGGAGGGTACAAGACTAGACATGACTGAAAAATGGATTTGGGTTTTTTTGGTGACCTCCCTTACTGGGCTAATCAGCACTTGATCGGAAGTCCAGGTTAGTATGTGAAGCCAGGAGTACTATTATTATTGTGTTAGCAACAGTTGCATTAACAATTTCAAAAAATTACTGCCTTTATAAAAAAGAAAAAAAAAAAAACCACCTCAAGCTATGTTTGTATCCATAATTGACATCTGGATTGGGTTTACGTTTGCATTGTTTGGAAAATTTGCAAACTGGCATAAGAATTACTTATTCTGATGATGCACTTTTATGTATTTTTTATTAGAAAGTAGAACTAATTTTAGATTTTCAGCTTGATGGATTTTCATTTTTTCTGAAGAATTTCCTATAGTCTTCAAATTGGATACCATTGTGCAGTGGTGTACTGTTATACTTCAGAGAAAGGATAAGAGTACATCTAGTTCAGTCTTTATGAGGTAGCTATAACCTTTAAAAAGGAAATGTCAACTCTAGGGTACATTTGACATTGAAAGAATAATTAGGAAATACTTGGTTTCGATGGGGTCATGATTAAGAAATGATATATTGGTTTTATTTATAGAATTATTTTATAGTGCATACAAATCAGCGATCAGCCAGTGAATATTTTTCTTTGAGCTATGGAAGCTCTGTATTCTTTTGCCTTCATTGTCTTCGAAACAAACAAAAAAAACTTTATGCACCTCCCCTTCCCATGTTTTCTTCTTTTTTTCTTGTATGCACAAGGCAGGACTTAATTTCCTAAGAAACAAAATGCCAGTATTTTTTTAAGCCATGTTGTAAAACCAATGACCCTGTGACCACATGGCACAGAACACTTAAATTTTGGTCCCATGGCTAAAACTTTAGGGTGACTAAAAGTAATGCCTGTGAAACATGATATCTATCTTGGATGGCCGTTTGATCTCTAAATAAGAAGAATTTTCTACACTCCACAGAACTACTGTCTGTAGTAAAATTGATTTTCATTTTTAAACATGTGGGCAAAAAGGCATTTTCTCCAGGATTTTAAAAATAATTTTTATTTGTAAATGGTTTACCAAAGTTTGTCAGTAAATTTTACATATGAAAGCATTTTAAAAATCATTTCTAATAAGCACTTGACATCTAATCAGTTCTCTACTCCTTTTTTATTTTATCAAAAGATTAGGAAGTTTTCTTGAAAGAAGGTAATTTCTCATAATTAAGCAGCAAAACATCTATCTTTACAAAGTAGGAGGGATACCAAATTTGGTAAACTTACACTCTTTCTTAATCTGGACAAAGTAAGGCTAACAGATTTTTCTGGTGAGCGTGTTTATGAATCCTCCACTGTGCTCCATTCTATCACATGTGCATTTTTCATGTTAAACTGCAATTACTTAAACTCTTCCCCATCCTTCTAAATTAATTTTTCGAAGTTGGAGTGTAGTATTTCCCCCTTTAGGCTATGCGTTAATTGAGGCTTTCTTTTCACCATGATTTTATGATGTCTAGTACACAATCTTTCTACTTCCCACATTGTGCTCTGCACAGTCACCTTGCCCTTCCTCCCATCACCTATGAGGAAAGATGGTCATACTAATAGGTGAAGTGGACAAGGTGTCTGTGTGTTTTGTGTAGCTTCAGAGTTAGATTGAAATTACCAGGCACAGATTTAGTCTTGTCATTTTGTTTACGCTTTGGGGAAAACAATTCAGTTTATTAAACGTTTCATGTAACTGCACCCAAGTTTTGCCAAGCTGGAAACTTGGATCTTTTCTGTGTAGTGAGTTTTTAATTCTAGTTTTCATAACCTGGAGATCAGACTGTTGCTTTCGCATGATGTATGTAGTGTCTCATGACTGGAGTTTGCTTTGTTTTATAGTATCTGTACTCCTTGTA
Organism: Loris lydekkerianus; assembly: GCA_963574355.1. Classification (NCBI taxonomy): domain Eukaryota; kingdom Metazoa; phylum Chordata; class Mammalia; order Primates; family Lorisidae; genus Loris; species Loris lydekkerianus. The sequence continues at coordinate 32,708 of CAUYPK010066760.1, read as the reverse complement.
TTTTTCAAGAGCTATTTTGTAAACAGATGATGTATTTCTCCATTGAAAACACAATAAAAAAAAAAACAGCACAATCCCTTAGTTGGCTGATTTCTTTTGACTGTTCTATTTTTTTTTTTTTAAGTGACTTGATTTGTTTTCTTTAGAAGTTTATAATATGGCTGTAAGTGAAGACTGGCAAAAGAATTTACTTTGGTTACATTGGGAAAGATTTGTTTCTGATTAACCTAAGCCTTTAGCAATATATTTGTATCACATAATCAAGTATTTTTCTTATGATTGACCTTTCAGAAAGAAAACATGAATATAGTTTACTCACTTTTAGCTATTTCATTCTCTAAAATATTTATTTTGTGTCTGTAGACACTATAAGTTATATGTTCTGTGCATGTGGACCATGTACTTCCTTTTCAAAGCTATTGAGTTTCAAAGCATTTAGCACTTTATCTCTGATGTCAGCAGGTGGCACTGTTGTTTTTCAGTGAATTTAGAATTATAATCCTCAATCAGCTAAGATTCTGTTTCTTATTTTACTAAATCCAAATCAGATATTGTTTTTCTTAAATCCCTAAATGCTCAACATAGCATGCTTAACTCATAGGAGTGAACTGCTTTTTATATTTGATGGCCAGCTCTTGCAGATCTTACATGTTTTGAGTGAGGAGATGGTTGGTTCTTTCTATGTTAAAACTCATTATTTTAAGGGACATGTAGTCCATTTATAAAATTCCAAATTGGGAAATCTTCCCTATATATAAAAATATATGGCTGTAATGTAGGACCAATTTTTAATAAAAGTAAAATTTAACTTTTGGTACTATTCATTAAAAGGGAAAGCAAAAAATTTGCCCTTGCCTTTAGTGTTAAGATGAACAGAATTAAACTTGCCATACTTCAAATCTACCATAATAGACACCTAGACATGGGACTAGATATCACACTTTCTGAGTTTTATCACCCACATGGTCTTTTGACATTTCATGTATCCTGCTGAATTAGCAAAATAATAATTTAAAGTTGTGTGTTTTGTGGCTCTAGGTATGTTCTGGAATAAAGTTTTTCTAATTAATGCCTCTGTTTTTTTTTTTTTTTCTCCTCCACACAGAAAAATGTTCTAGAGCTCTGCGTAGTATTAATTCTGGCTACATTCAAGGTGGCAGTAAATGATCAGCAGCTCCAAGTAGTAATTGATATATGAAAGGATAAATCATTAATACACAAAACTTATAGACTGAGCCCTGGAACTATTAACTGTTAGTGCACTTAAGTGCACTTAAAGATTAATTGTTTACCTAAAAACATTGAATGGTTCTTTCCATACACTTTTGCCTATTTTAATTATAATAAAAATCAATAGTACAAGGAAAATTAGTTGTCTTTTAGCCTGAATTTTATGTTTCATTTTGTTTTTTAGTTCCCACATTTATCTTCGGTTAGCTTTTTCTTCAAGTCTAATTCATAAATGAATGCTCTCTTAACTCAAACCTAAACTTGGTATATGAAGTATTAAGTTATGTTTTATAACGAACATGACCTTTAGTCAAATAGAGACAAGTAGTTTAATTTGTGTACCTTTTCCCTCTTATATTTGCAGAATCAGTTCTTCCTTTATTCTTAGGGATTTAAAAATTCTTGTTTTCCTGGCACCAATTGAGAAAGATGGTACCAATATTTTTGAGCCCTATATTTTAGAAACGGTTGTACTTTATTCCAGAAGTGATTTCATATACTTGTGGAATCATTTCAACTTCTGGCTTTCTTACTCAGAGCCATGGTTTTGTCTCAATATTCTGGGAATATCATTGCAGCTGATCAAATCACTCAAGTATTTTGTTGAAGGGATGGAATTTAAAGTACATTTATTCTTTTTTTAATATCTCCTCTCCCTTCTGTGATGATTGGGCCTTTCTTTGAAAGGGTAGATATGCTTAAGTTCCTATTTCACAAACCCCGTGTGTGTGTGTGTGTGTGTGTGTGTGTGTGTGTGTGTGTGGAAGGTTGTGGTTTTAATTATTGTGGGTTTTTCCCCTTTCTAATTATCTTTTAATATCCTTCACACTTCAATTAGCTAAAAATCATCTACAAAGGGTACAGTATTGTTTGGAGTATAGAGTTTAACTACTGTTTAAAATGTTAACTTTCAAGATGTCCATACTTTAAGAGCTTGCAAACATTTTCCCTCTGGTTTGGTTATCTAAATTCTATCCTGATGATGGGAAATACAACTTCTCACATAATGTACAGGCCTCTGTGTGTTTTAGTTTTAATTAAAGCCTTCTACTTTTTGCTTTGACATTCCTAAGGTGCCATCAGCTTAGAAAAAAGAGTTTTTATTTGTGGTGTTTTTGTTTTTTAATGGTGAGAATGGATTTATGCTAAATTCACACTCATGTCACTGGGTCCCAGAATTGTTTAGGGAAAGCTCAGGATGTGTTGTGTTTGTTTTCCATTGTGTAGTAAACAATGGGAGCTTGAACTTTGGTCATAGCAGAGCACAGGCAGTATTGCCCTAAGACATATGATAGCAAAATGCATAGTTATTTATAAACATTTTATAATGTTTTCCTTGTAGTAATTGAATAATTAGTACACATTCGGTCAATATGTTTTTCAAGTAATTAAATCAATAGATTGAAATACAAAACAAACTAGAAAAAATATTAAGAATGCTGACTTATGACAGATTTTATTCTTGGGTTGGTTATAATGTAATTAACACTTACATGATAAAGTCTCACTTAGTCTACTATATATATCCCAATAATTTGGAACTCTCCAAATAGTATGCTCAGTTTTTATTTAACCTCAATTTTTAAAAAAATTATTTTATTCTTGTGATTATGATCTGTTTTTAAAATCTAAGTCTCTTAAAAATATTTCACAAGACTTTTAGAAGCATTTCCTTTAATTAATTTGATCCAGCAGATTTCATGATGAAAATATGTATTTTGAATAATTCAAACATTGTAGTTTTATAAGTTTACTACAGCTGATTGCAGACATTTATCTCAGTCTTCTGTGTTTTCTAATGTTACGTAGTCCTAAAATAGTTAAAACTTTTGGAGGTTTTTGGTGAGTATAATACTGTTTTTGCTCTAAAGTTCTGGAAGTTCAAAATAATGTTATTTCTGGGGAGTAAAATGATCTCTGTGCCACTGCTGTGCCCCTGTTAATCCCCATCCTTACACACAAAAGTGGGTGTTTGGGTTCTTTTCAGATTTTAGGCATGAGATTTGGTGTATGTATTTTAATATAATAATGTAAAATGTCCCAACTCTGTGTGCTTGTTCCTTGTGGATGCTGTCTCTCTCTTGGCACAACACCCTCCTTACAAACTTTCACACTGTGTGATGCCTGGCGCTATGTGATTTCCAGAAATCTGGCATGAGAACTGGTCCTTGTTTGCGTTTTCTGACTGCAGTGGAGCTGTTAATAAAGAGATTGATGATAAAGTTGTTGAAAAGAGACAGTTGGGCAGAACTGCTCCCCATGAGTGACAGAGGGCATGATCTGCCTTCACAGCCAAGAAAGTTGCCCCCAGCAGAGAACCGACCGTGCCTGGACACTGTGCCAAGACTGTTAGAAGGAGCTTGCTGCAGTATTTATTAGGCTACTACATCTCTAATTTAGACTTAACATTACCATTTTTAACCTTAAGTTTGTGGGATACTCAGAACAAATATTCTTTTATTTGTAAATACAGCACACATTTTCAAACTGTAAAATATTTTTGCAAATTTCTTTAAAGCATTTCAACCTAATTTGGTTTAGTAAAATTAAGTTTTATTTTGAAAAGTGTCACTACAGTTTTTATACGGGCCTGCATTGCATTTCTTCTAGACAGCAGCTTAAAGTCTTGAGGACTCAAATCTAACAGGCTCAAGAGTAAGCATTGGGTGCCATAAACATTGGTTATGGGATGCTCAGTATTTCAGGCTTACTGACTGAAACTGTATTTTTTCATCTGTCATTGTTAGTGGCTTAGGCTGCTGGCATTTAGTGTAGCTGTTCTGTTTTGTGTGGTCTAATAGTCCACAACAATTTTTGCTTCTGTGATACTTTAAGAGTAACAGATTTTGTTTTAATTTTTAAACTGTCCTAGGTTACATTTTTCACTTCAGTTTTCTTAATTGTAATAATTTATTACTTTTTTATTTATTTCTTTATTTTTGTAGTGAATGGGGTCTTTTTGTTTTGCAAAGTTGGTCTCAAACTCCTGGTCTTAAGCCTCTGCCTCCCAAACTGCTGGCCTGACTTCTCTTTTAAGGAAACTGCTATATCATTATGGCCTTTATCTCATTAAATGACCCAAATGTGAACACTTAGGTTACTTAACTATGAATGTTCTTGCAATTAACTATCATCTTTGCCATCTGTCTGAATTGTTGAATAACTTTTTTTAAATTTTAATTAATTAGTCTAATTTTTTTGAGACAGGATCTCATTCTCTCCCCCTTGGTAGATTTCCATGGCATCATAGCTCACAGCAACCACAAACTCTTGGCTCAAGCAATCTTGCCTCAGTCTCCTGAGTAGCTGGGACTACACGTGCCTGCTATAAAGCCAGGCTCATTTTTCTTATTTTTAGTAAAGACTGGGTCTTACTCTTGATCAGGCTGGTCTGGAACTCCTGAGCTCAAGGGATCCACCTACCTCAGCCTCCCAGAGTGCTAGGATTACAGGTGTGAGCCACTGCACCTGGCCAGAAACATTCTTCTGTGAAGTTACCATTCAAGCCATTCATCCCATTCATCTTGACTGCCATTTTATCACATCAGCTGAATTAAAACATTTAACAACTTTTCTGTGTCCAATGAAAAGAATGCCTGTTTTCAAGTTGAAACTATATTCAGATCTCAGCTTTAGCACTTTTTAGCTATGTGAATAAACTCCTACATTTACCACATCTCTGAGGCTCATACTTTCAGTGGGCATGAGTAATGTCTCTTTAGGATTGTGAGGATAAAAGGTAAGAAAGACCCTCATATAGTGGCTCTGGTACTCCTGTGTCCTAGTTCTCTGTGCGTTCACTCTTTAAGGCCCATTGGCCTTGAAGTTCAAATAGTTTCACTCTTCCTCAGTTGGGTTAGTCTGAATTATCCATGGCGATTTGAACTTTGGTGCAAAATAAGATTTAGGAAATCTAACCCTGGAAGGAGGTTTATTGCTTGAGATTTCATTAAAATTTGTGGCAGGTCACCATAATTGTGGATTTTGTTTGCAAACTATTTTTTGTTGTTGTTTTTTTTTTTCAGCCTAATACTGTCACCAGCTGGTTCCTTGTAATTTTGTATCTAGTTAGTTAGTTTTAATACCCCATTGACATTTCCCAGGTAATAGTGGGGAGAAGAAAAAATAGGTGATAAATGAAAGATGTGATGGTGAGAGAATGCCCCTTCCCTACTGGATGTTGGACAGGAAAAAGGCAGTAAAAGCAAGAGGATGGGGGAGAGGAGAGAAAGATACAGGGAGTATAGTTTAATTGGAGAGAGAAATTTCTTGACATCATGGCTGAATTACACAACTACCCTAGGAGTTGAATATTGTTAAATAATTTCTTCTGATCTGTGAAGTGATTATTGCCAACTCTTGGCCTTTCAGTTATACTCCAGTTTGCATGAAGTCTTAAGGCTTATGCTTCTGAAGCTACCACCAGTGTGTGTGAACGTTTGATTAATGCTGAGAGGTGAGCCTGGTTTAGTGGTTAAAAGAAGTCCTGGTCTTCAGAAGGCCAGATCCTCTTCCTTTCTACTGCAGGGACTGCTGACCATGGGCACGCTTTTACAACACTTATCTCTGAGTACAATGCAAGTTATTCTTTAGATAATTCTTAATTGGAACTTTATGTGGATTAGCAGGTAAATAGGAAACAATTTTTTTTCAGTGCTAGGTTAAACAAATATGAATTTGTCTCAGAGGGCAGGCACAAAGGCAAACTGCAAAGGAACATGTGGCATACTACTACTGCTGATTCTCAAAACTGCCTTCCTCCTATGATATTTGGGCAGGACCAGAATGGGGAGAAAAAGGTCTGGAATGAGGCAAAGCCTTCTTATTTTTTATCTTTTTAATTAATGTGGGTTGGGAGCAGACTGACCTCTTTATCAAAAAATTTTCTCTGCCTAGTGCCAAGATAAATGCAGGGTGCAGCTTTTGAGGAGACAGCATGCCACATGCTTCTGGTGAGAATTCAAATGCAGTGACTGAACTTGGGGAAAATTCCTGACAGTAGCTGCATTTTATTGAGTGTGTCTGGTAGGTGTCAGACAGTACATCTAATTGTTTTAGCAATCTATGAGGTTGATTTGACATGGTAAATGGCGCCATCATTTACTGATTAGGGAACTAGTTTGGCAAAGTACTTTGCCCAGAGTCACACAGTAAATTGGATTTGAATCAGGTTCTGTTGAGCTATAAAACTTTATCCCAAAATAGAGGACCTGTGTTTTCTCACTCTCTAGTGTTGCCTCTTAGTGCATCTCATTGGTTATTACCATTGGGAAGGGCATAATAACTAGGCTTTTTGCATATACCTCAACTTTCAGAAGAGCTAAAATGCATTTGTGCTATTTGGATGCTCTTAAAACTAGATTGCCAGAGGTGAGTAGGAGAAGAGATTTGTGAAGACTGGTGAACGGCTGAGAGGAGACAGGCTTCAGTGAGACCATTAGTAATGGAAAGTTCAGGCCTTGTCTAGTTAGGGGCAAACTGACCTATTCTTACCCAACTTACTTGACAGTATGTTTGCCTAAAATGTAAGTGTTTATAAAAATTATTTTTGCAGACTCGTTTGATGGTTTCTCTTTAAGAAATCTTCCATCTTAGAAATGTTAATTAAGCCAACTAGAAGAGTCCCTAAAAGAAATGCTGAAAATCTTTAAACCATTCAAGAGCAGAGCAAGTAGAAATATCAACAAAAATACCTTAGAGATTGCTTAGAAGGAGAAGGTTATAATCTATTAAGTTACATAATATTTAAAAATGTCATGAATGTAGTGTCTAAAATATGAATTGTAGATCTGTCATTTGGTAGATTCAGTATTAGGTGAATTGGTTTTAGGCATATTTGGTGCTACCTTGAGTTTGTTAATGTAAATGTTTTCCCTGATTGTAGTAGTAATACATATTCAGTGTAATACTTGAAAAATACAGAAGGGTATAGGGGAAAAAATTAAAATAACCTGTAAGGTAGGAACCTTTCAGATTTAGTTTTTAAAATGTATATTTTATTTGTTTTTCATGCTGCCCCCCTTTTTTCTTTTTAACATACTTGAGGTCATACTAGGTAACCAATTTTTTATCAATCTTCATATTCTGTGAAGATTATTGTGGCTTTTGGATAGGTAACTCAAGAATATCCTGTGTGTACTTCCACAAGCTGATGATCTATCCTTTAGGTTATTGCCTTAGGATTTGGAGAAACTTGGTGGAGCTACCTGGACCCAGGAGGGGTGCTGAGGTGAAAGACTCCTGACTTGTCAGGAGAGGACTGAGTTTTGGAGACTCACTGCAGTGACTGGCTTTAGTTGAATACCTCTATCATCAAGTTGGGAAAAAAGACTACCAGAAATTCTTTTAATTCTTCTGGGGTGGCTCTTCTGACTCCTGTGAGGATTCATTCATTCAACAAATGATCATTGATCCCGCATCATGGGCCCAGGCTGTTAACAGTGGGAAAGAAAAAGGCATGAAAGGAGAGGGAGCTGAGACTCACCTGAATGTCCAGAGTGTGCTAGGCACTGTAGGGCATTCTGAGTGGTGTCATACTTAGCTGCCGTGGCAGTTGCCTGTAGTAGTGAAGAAGCAGTGGGGTCTTCTGTAATTAGTTGTGCTTTTCTGGCTCTCTTCATTTTAAGATACTGGCTTATTCATTGCTTATGGAGAGGCCTTGGCTAAATACATGGGGAACAAAATTTATAGAATCTTATGTAGTTCACAGGGGATAAGGATGCTTGACAAAGCACATGAATTAGAAATCAGTAAAGGGTTCTGAAGGAGAATTAACAGTACTTACAGAGGGGCTGGATCTCCCTTTTAGACTGGACAAGCTTTGACCTGAAGAATTAACCAGGTGCAAAGAGAGAGAGCAGCATTTTCCTGAAGCTGGAACATGCTTGGCAACTGTAGAGGAACAGGAAGTTTCCAGAGTTTCTGAAGCTTAGTGAACGGGAACTGAGGTTGAGGGAGACGTAAAAGCCGAGACATGTTACAGTGTGATAATCTGAGGCCTAGAAGTGCCCAGGGAGAAAGCATTTGACATTTGTTGGGTAATTTGGTGATGGTCATGAAGACAGAGCAAGAGGTGCAAAAGCAAGAGAGGCATTCTAAGCAAAGCAAAGGCCCAGATGGACAGCATGGCAGGGTCCGAGAACAAAGCAGCAAGGCTAGTGGGTAATGCAGGATGAAGCGTTTGTGGTTAAGTTAACCTAAAGGAGGTGTGACCTCTCTATCGTGAAGGGTCTTGACTAAAACAGCTTGGTATGACCAAGACATGGTCCAAACTCCTAGTGGAATACAAGCTAAGAGGGAAGAAAAGGTGCACACACAGTAATAAGACTTGGGGTCCACTTACTCTCTGGCCTGATCCTGCCTCCAAACCCCTTATGCCTGTCTAGGATTAGTGAGTGGGCCAGTAGAAAAAATCCTTTGCTAGTGACTAGCCGTTAGCCCTGTACTATAGGTTTTCACCCTCAGACTTTGCTCTTGTACCTGTCTTCATTCCACATCCGACTTCAGGCCCCTAACCTTGCTCCTTGCTCATCCATACTACTTGACAGTGATTTAGTACGCTGGTTTTCTCCTGCTCACTCAAGCCTCCTGTTCATCTGGATGTTTTGGATCAAAGCGCCCTGCCCCTGTAAGGCCTAGCACCAGTCTTTTGAGTGCCTGGCTTACACCTAGTGTTTCATGGACTCCATCTCATTTGATCCTCTCAAGAACCCCATGAGGGTAGATACAGTATTCCCTCGTATGAGTGGGGCGGAACATTTCAAGACCTCCAGTGGATGACTGGAACCAGTGATAGTACCAAACCGTGGATGGACTTTTTTTTTTTTTTGGATCTGATAACCAAGATGTCTGCTCAGTGACTCATGGGTAGGCAGCATCTGCAGTGTGGAAATGCTGGACTAATGGATGGTTTGTGGGGGAGGGGACAGTGGAATGGTGTAAGATTTCATCACCCACTTAGAACGGTTTGCAACAAAACTTAACGAGTTGTTTATTTCTGGAATTTTCTATTTAATATTTTTGGGCCACCCTTGGCTGTGAGCAACTGAACCACAGAAAGGGAAACCATGGATAAGGGAGATTACTGTACTAGAAATGTCGAGGTCTTGTTGGAGAATTTTGTTACTTAAGAGAGCTAGAGTGCTTGCCTAGTTGTAGTCATAACACAGCAGGATGAGACTCCCTCCAGCTCTGCTACTGCTTCACTCCCACCCTGTGCCTTGGCTACTTGGCTGTGACCCTTGGGATGGTGCCAGTAGCACTTTTCTCCTGCCTGCCCCAGGCCCCAGTTCCCTGAAACAAGTGCATCTGGCTTGTAAGGTGGCTAAGAGGGAATAATATGTCACAAGCCAGCAGAGGATGTGAGCAGTGTGCCCTTGCCATTCTGACACAGGTGGGGCTCACGTCCTTCACCTCCCCCCAAAACCGTTTAGTCTGTGATATCCATCATTGTGGGGGTAACAGCTTTGCTGAGCTGAGTATTTATGAGTTATTTGATTAAGTCTAGAAATAGCCTTTCATATCTTCATTGATAGGCTCAGTCTCCCTACTATTTGACCTCACCACCATCTCCCAGCCACTAGCCCCCAGCTCCTTTGGGTCCAGGCTCTGCTCTTTATTGTCTCTCCCTGGTATGCTGCTGACTGACCTCCAGTCCCCATACTCAACATAGAGAAGCCAAGACTGGGATTCCTCGCCTCTGAATTTTGGAGGCACAATGAGAGGTATTTGTACTCGCCATTGGTGGGACATGATAGAGATGCTGGAGTTTAACAAAATGGTACCCCTATCCCATGCTAAACAGGGAGGTGCCCATTCTTTGGATGCTGCTTGTCTGTCTTGTTCTGATTACAGCCTTTGCTGAAGGCTGAAGGGGAGGGTAGAGTAGTGAACAACAATAAACATCTCAGCCAGGAGAGGAGTTTCGAAAGGAGGCGACTAGAGCAGGAGCTGAGGCAAGAAGAGGAGAAAGGAGGACAAATCTTTGGGAACCTTTGCTCGGTGGCAGCAGGAGTGTGGCTCCCTGGTGAGGTTCATATACTTCATGGCCTCTGCATCCTCAGGAACACAGCAGGGGAGGGGTATGCACTGTCTTTCCCACTCCTAAAAAGCAGCAGTGCTTAGGGCCCCAGCCTGGCTCTGTGACTGAGAATCTGGGAACCTGGGTCCCTGGGGGCAGGGTGTGAGCAATCCCCCAGGGAGTTGGATTGCTCTCCCAGGCAGCCTAGCCTGGAATGTGCAGTGACACATGTGACACTGCTCCATTGCTGTCTTCCTCTTTGCCCAGTTATGCTCTGCGTAGGCTCTGCTTTTGGCTTTTGCACTAGAGGGGTGGTATCTTTTCCCTGGAAGCCTGGAGCAGCAGGGAGGAAGAGAAGGTGTAAGCAGGGCACAGCCATGTGCAGAAGGCTTGGTGACTCACTCAGTATCCCCTGAGTCCCAAGTGTCTGACCTGAGCTCTGGGTGTGTGTCAAAGGAGCTCCCTGTCCAGTTGGCCACTGCATGCTCTTCTGTGTGCTTAGAAGCACTTGCCCCACCTCCTCACTGGCCACACCTGTTGTGTTTGGCTGGGTGGAACCTCAGATACTGTTTTTTGCAAGGTTTTCTTCCTAACCCCTCAGGCTGGGTTAGGTCTTTACTCCCTCTCTTTGGACTGTTTAGCAGAAAACAAAAATAAAAACAAAAAATCTCTACTCCCAGAGTATTCTGTGACTAAAATCTCTTAGCACTTGACATACTGTGTTGTTACTCCACCTGGTATGGAAGGCTGAGACCATATCTTTATACATTTCTGTAGCCACAGTGCATGAAATATGATAGATGTTTGACAGTGTAAGTTCGATGAATGAAGGACTTGACCAAATTCTGGCCTGAGGCACACCTGATGAAATTCTAGCTGATGTTTACTAAGGCTTCATGTAGTAGTCATTGTTCTAAAGCCTTATGTGGATGATCCCATTGGATCCTCCCAACAATCCTTTGAAGTAGATATTACAGTTCCCATTTGATAGATGATGAAACTAACGCACAGAGAAGTTACGTGTCCAATGACCCCCTCATACTTTGTAGATGCTGGGGCCAGTTGCTATGATGGGAATGTTTAAGATGATGGACCAGAGAAGAGGGGCATCTGGCTCTGTGCTAGGCACTATTTGGCACTTTCCACATCTCTGATGCAATTCTCAAAACAGCCTTGTGTTAGTAGTGTTGTTACCTGGAACTTACGAATTCACAGTCAGTGACTTGTCCAAGGGCACCAGCAGTGGAGTCAGGATTCTAACCCTAAGACCTCTCCAAAGTAGACACACCATGAAGAGAGGACTCTTGGGTCTTGTAGCTTGACTGCCAAGGGGGCCCCTCAAAGTGGAAGCTGCATCTGCCTGTGGTCTCTACCATCTTATTGGAAAGAGACTCTGATGTGACAATTCTTACTGTCAGTTACTGAATAAACCATGACAGGGAGCTCAGCTAATGGGGATGCAGTTGATAGCTAGAAGATAACTCACAGATTTCAGGGGTCACTGTCACAGTCCTTTCCTTGGATTAGGACTTGGTTACCTGAAGTCTTCCAGTCCATTGCCTCCCTGGCAATGGCAGGTTTTGTGGAATACAAAGGCCAAGGCTAAACCAGTTAGTGTTGCCAAAGCAACTGTAGCATTGGGTGGGACCATTGCTAATAAAGGAAATTAAGCTGTAACTTACGGAATTTGAAGAAACCAATCTTGGCCTATATTTCATTTTTATAAAAAAAAAATGAATATGCTATCACTGTCCTAATTCTCATTTCTTTAAATGGATGCTAAGAACATTCAAGGGAGAGCAATGCCAAATTCACATGCAGTTTGACAAACTTTAACAGTTTGTCCTTCCAAGGAGCACAGGCTGATTTTAGAGTAATTCCTGTGATTATCACAAATGGAGTTGGCGTTAAAAGGGTGAAGGAAAGACCCAAGGAGGACAATCTACCCTGCAAGTGAAAACTTGTTTGGAAGTCTGACTGGCAGCTACTTGGTCCCTCTAGAACTCAGCCCTGAATCTCTGAACTGAGCATGAAGTGGAAAAGTCTTCCAGTCTCTGGGAAGAAACATCACACAGCCCATGCACCAAGTGGGTCCCGACCTCTTTAGGTGCACAGCAAGGGTCTTGTGGCTGTCTTATATATTATTGGTGGCTAACACCTGAGCTTACATATCTGCTTTCATATGCTCATCAGATTATCTTAGATGCCTTTAACTTCAGCTACATATACCAAGTATGACAATAAACATCATCACATACCCGATCCCCTTTACTCCTCACAAAAAAATAGGTCTCATTAACTGTATTTATTTTACAGATTTAGGAAACTAGTTCAGAGAAGAGGTGTCTAGCTTTGTAGGTGGCATATGTCTGTTGTAGATAGCTGCTTTGCTGATTGATTTGTTAATTGCGTGTGGCCAGGCAAACGGGTGGTGGGTGGGGTGCAGGAGATCTGTTATTTTGGCCTCACTTGACTTTTTAAGAGATGCACTGGAGCTGTGGATCCACTGGAGCTGTGTCCAGCCAGAGGAGGAGAAACTATTGATATATACAGACTGGTGAGGTTTCTGTATAACATTTTTCCTGGAAAGGGACTTGGGAAGAAGAGCTCAAGAGTGGGGTTGAAAGGAAGAAGTACTCCAGAGTGTAGCTTGCTGGGCAGTGGACCACTCCTCCACTGATTCTGTTACTTCTTTTTTTTTTTTTTGGAGACAGAATCTATGTCGCCCTGGGGAGAGTATCACAGCATCACAGCTCACAGCAACCTCTAACTCTTGGGCTTAAGCGATTCTCTTGCCTCAGCCTCCCAAGTAGCTGGGGCTATAGGCACCTGAGATAATGCACAACTATTTTTTGGTTGTAGTTGTCATTGTTGTTTGGCAGGCCAGGTTGGATTCAAACCCGCCATCACTGGTGTATTTAGCTGGTGCCCTAGCTGCTGAGCTACAGGTGCTGACCCTATGACTTCTGAAGACATCTGAGACAGTCCCTGCCCCATCTAATGCTGGCCCATACCTTCAAGTAGTACTTGAAGGTGGTATTTGTTCATTCATATGACTTCCTCCTTGAAGACACAGTGTGGCCCATCCTTCAAAGTCTTTTTTTCTTTGAGACAGAGTGTCACTATGTCACCCTTGGTGGAGTGCTATGGCATCACAGCTCACAGCAACCTCAAAGTCTTGGGCTAAAGCTATTCTCTTACCTCAGCCTCCCAAGTAGCTGGGACTAAAAGCATCCGTCTCAACACCCAGCTATTTTTGTTGTTGTTGTTGTTGTAGTTGTCATTGTTGTTTAGCAGGCGCAGGCCTGGTTTGAACCTGCCAGCCCTGGTGTATGTGGCCGGCACCCTAACCACTGAGTTGCGGGCACCGAGCCGTAATCCAAAATTCTTATTCCATGTTGTTCTGTGCTTTTTGTAAGTGTTTTGAATAATAGTAGCTGGCTTTTTAATCCCTGGATAGTATGTATACATCTTGAAGGTCTGCTCTTTCCACAGAAACTCGCCTTAGACTTTTTCTCCACACAGCCTTGACGCGACAGACATGCTAAGGAGCTTCCTGGATCTTCCTTGATCTTTAAGAACAAAAATGAAAATAAAACACGAACTGTATTTCCATATGAACGAAATAATTACAACTGTGTGTGTGTTTCTTGACAAATTATCTCTCCTCTCTGGGCCTCAACGTTTCCATCAATAAAAAGAGGCCATTGGACCTTGGAGGAACTTATGGCTCCAAGCCCCTTTTGGTTGTACATCTCCTCTTTGACAAATATTTTCCCCTCTGAACACTGGGATTTGATGAAGCCTTGGTCTCACCTGGGGTCCAGTGGCTTCTTCCCCACCCAGCCCTTGCCTGCCAGCAGCACTCCCCACCTCCTCAGGCCACACTCACCTTTCTTTGTTGCTCTGGAAGAGAAGGGTTCTCTTTTCCTGGCTTCTCAGAAAAGTCCTAGTGAATACAGATAGTGCCTCGTTTGCATATTAGCACTGGTGCCAGGCTGAACCCAGCTGTGTGGAACGTAAGGTGAAATATAGATTCCTCCAACCTGGCCATGGCTTCTCCACGTGGCTAATCAAAAAGCCTTCTGGGTGGGCCCACATCGCATATTTATAAGCTCTCCTTTGACTATGGGGTGGGTGGAGGGCAATCTTACTCCTTTTTTGACTGTGTCTCTTTGTGCTTCTTTGGATTTCCTTCAGGTTTAATGGGCCACCTGGGCTACATAGCTATTTGAAGTGAATCGGCCAGGCCCTGAAGGGGCCACTTGGGAACTCAGAGACTTGAATCCTGACCCTGAACCCACCCTCTTGCCCACCCATTCATCGTGGCAGCAGGAGCCTAGAAACAGGCTGCAGGTCTCCTTCACCTCCAGCTGCTTACCTGGTGTTGGAGGTCCTGTTGCCTCTGTGCCTGGTCCCTTCATCCCTCCCACTATCCAGACTCCCACACTTACCATTTAGCTCCTAAACGGGCCTTCACACCGGCACCTGCCATCTCTTCTGCCCTTTCTCTGAGCATTCCTGGGGATGGAAGGAGGGGTGCAGAGAGGAGGATCCAGAGTCCCCCTTACACACACCTGCAATGTCCCAGTGAGCCCTGGAGCCTCTGCCCAGCTCCTACACAGTGGATGCTGGATGAAGAAGGCCCAGGGCCAATGCACTTTTAATTCCTTTTATCGAGAACTTCAGTTTTAAAAACTTGATGAATCTTGCCACAGTTGCAGCACCTTTAATGGAAACAACCAGAGGTTTTGCTAGTGCAGGTTTTTGTTGCTATTGCTGCTGCTGCTGCTGCTGCCACTGAAGGCTCTCTCAGGAGGAAGCCCCTCTTATCTTCCCTTACCCCCTTGTGGAAAAGGAGAGGAAGTTGGGCTGTCTGTCTGCCAGGCAGCTTGGTCACACGGAGGTGGGGAGTGCAGAGGCTGGCCGCCCCTGCAGCCTCCCCCACCTCCTCTCTGCCCTCCATCTGCCAGGTCTATTTGGTGCCCGCTCTTCTTCCACTCCTCGATCTGGATAGCTGGAAGAGCAGAGGGGCTAAATTGAGTTTATATAGCTTTCCCTGTATATATTTAGAGATAAGCAGTTCATTTAGGGATCAGGGCCTGCTTCTTGTCTATGCATCATTAAGCATACCACATCTGCTACTGAGCCAGCAATCAGCAGAATATTGAGAAAAGTTATAAAGAAATCTTTGCGTCAGTTCATTTTCATTCCCTACTCCCCATGTCCTGGCTCCCAGACTTCTGGGAGCAAGTGCAGGGGAGGAAACGAAGCCACGGCTGGCTGTTGGAGTCAAGCCTTGGGTGCTGGGAGCTGATGCTGGCCTCAGAGAATTCAACTTTGCCCTGCCACCTTCCCTAGGTGTGCATGCGTGCATCTGTAAGCACCCACATGTGCCTAGGCAGTGATCCATACACAAGCTGTGCGTGAGTTCTCCCTTGATGGCCCCACCAGGAAGGGCACGTTACCTGGTCAAGGGCTGAGTGACCTATGTAGTTCTGAGCACTGTTTGTGGTCAGAGGCCAGAGCTGGAGACCAGACTTTAGATGCCACCTTTCTGGGTGACCCTGACCCTTCCCCTGTATTTCTTGGTCTCCTGGTCTGTAAAATAAGGGTGTTGAACCATGTGATCCTGCCCCACTGAGTGGTGGAGAGGTGCAAGGAGTAGGTGAGAAGTGCTGTGCCAAGAGGTTCTCAGTAAACCCTTGTTTAGATGCTGCTGCTGTGGCAACCATTGCTCTCTGATCCCCTGCTGCTTCCCTACCCAGCAAGTCCCCCTGGCCTTGGCTTTCCCAGGTTGGTGGCCGAGTGGGGTCCTTGGTTCTAGAGGCTCTGGGCTGAGAGTCAGGGTCCTGCAGACTCTTCCCAGGGCAGCAGCTGAGTCTGCCTCCTCTCTGGCTCCTGCATACACCTGGTCCACAGAACAGTCTCCTTGGTCCTCTCCCCAAGACCCCTGGTAAGCCCGGCCCATTTGGCCCCAGTTGGGCTGGTGGCTGGGTGGTTCCAGGCCCCTTGGTTGCCTCCCAGGCCGTTGTCCTGCAGCATGACATGCAGCGGGTTAAACTGCAGGTGTCACTGTTAGCCCTGAAATGGGGGCTCAATGGGGTGGCCCTTGGGCAGCCTACAAAGGACTCTTCCAGTTCAGCAGTGCCCCTCCTCTCTCACTGCCCCTTCCCTGCATGGACGTCACTCACTCCAGGCACGGTCAAGATCACACTGATCCACCACAGCTGGCCCCACGAAGGCACACTTTTTCACGAACCCTCCAAGGAAGGAAGGGTTCTGGGGGAGGTGGTGCTTTCAGGGAAGCCAACCCTGTCTATGTAATCAGTGCCTGGAGGGACTGAGGGGCCTGTGAGGGTAGGACCTCCCCTTCTTCCCTTTCCCTAGACAGAAGAGGCCAAGAACTTTCTGCTTTATTGAGGAAGCTGCAAGGGAGGTGAGACCCAAATAAACATGAAGTGTTCACGCTCAGTTCCTCCTAGCTCAAATGGTGGCACCTGGCCCCCCTTACACACTGCCAACAGTTTCAGGTTCAGGAATCGCAGATGATAAAAGCCTCCTTTTAAAAGCCTATTTAAAAAAATGACCAGCTGGGTGATGTTTTCCAGGGAATTTAACCCAAGAAACCATAGCCCCTGGTCATCCTGTCCTGCCCACTGGCTGGGAAATGCCTGTTACCCCTGAACCACCCCCAGGAACCTGGAGCAGTCCTGGGCCAAGTGAATCTCCCCTATTTCACTTTGGGGGCCTTGCTGATCCCCAACATCCTCTCCCTAATTTATTTTTCTCCCCTTCTTTTAAATTCGGTATTTCATTCTGGACTGAGAAAGCTCCTGGACAGGAAAAAAAATATTATTTGCTGGAAGCAGGTTTGGAGGGGTTTCTACCTCTCTGGGAGCTGCAGGGGAAGGGGCTGCTGGGGCTCTGAGCTCCCTTTCCTTAATTTTGTTTAAAGAGTCCATGGAGGGTGTGTATGTCTGTATGTATACACAAGCGTGAGGGCGCACACACACATTGGTAGGTGGCAAGGGGGACGCAGGGAATATTTTCAGACCTTAAAAAAAAAGGCGGAAAAATAAATTTTTGAATAAGAATGGTCCATGTACTGTGACCGCAGGGCAAATGGAAATGCCTGTTTTCAAACACAGACTCGTGAATTCTTATTAGGAGTTCGTGACTGCGCCTCCAAGCAGGACATTACATATTCATAAGAGTGAGGACGGAGGCTGCCCACTTCAGGTGTGGACTTTGCAACACCCATGTCCCTTTAATCTTGGGGGAAGAAGAAGAAGAAAAAACCGTGACCAACCACATTTGGTCTGTTTTCTTCAGTTGCTAAAGTGTTAAGGGAATAGGAGATTAAAAAGATGCATGCAGAAAAAGAAGCAGCCGCAGCGATACTCCACAAAGATCTTTTTAGTGTCAACTTAAATGTACACAAATAGCGGATGATGATCTCTTTTATTGGACTAACATTTATCCAGTAATATCCACACACTTTTAAAACCATTGAGGCCTCCTCTTCAGGTGTTCATTTGAATAGAAATAGCTGAATGAGTGTTTTTATAATTGATCCCCTGAGAACGAAATGTCTAGTGCTGCATAACCAACATTTTCCCATTGCTGGGTTCTCCCCCCCCCCCCCCCAAATTGCCACTCTGCAAAATTAGGATTTTGTACAGTTTCGATAAGAGAATTAACCTCCCACATGCCAAACTCCATGAGTATGAGGGGCTTCGAAGGAGCCGGCCTGAGCCAGGTCAGCTTTGACACCGGCTCCTTTCTGGGGGCTATGCTACTTCCTGATGAGGGGAAACCCCAGAGACCTGGTGGGAGGTGGGCCTGCTGGAGGCGGAGGGAGAGGAGGAGGCTTCTGCACACACTGGAAGGTGCCCGGAATCCTGTGCTGCTGACTTTCCCTCCTGCACTTACCAGACACATTGGTTCATTCTGTGGGTCTGGGAGCCTCGGACCTTGAGGAAAACAGGAAAGATTGTCCTTTGCTTCCCTTCAAGCGCTTCTTTTTAGTCTTCCCTCTAGTTTTCTGGTATGATAAGAACATTTGCTCATGGTAGGACATTTGAAGAATAAGTAGCAGTAAAGTTGAAAATAAATATAACTCCAAATCTTCCACCCAAGGCTAGGCACAGTTGTATTTCCTTCAGCCTTTGCTTTAATTTGTGTGTGTGTGTGTGTGTGTGTGTATGTGTGTATGTGTGTATGTGTGCATAAAATTGGGATCATCTTGTATACGTACAGATTTGTAACCTGGTTTTTTTTCTTTCACTTGTACTATATACAAAGCCTCTCCCATGCCTTTCAGCATCGTTTGTCAGCATCAATTTGGCGGCTGCACACACAGCCATCAGATGGCTGTAGTTGAATGAATTTAATTACCCCTCTATTGATGGACAGTCAGGTGGGGAGCATTCTTTTTTGACTGTGTAAAAAGGAAATGTCGGTCTCTGGCCATTTTGTGGGAGGCTTATTTAAACCAGGGTAAGAAAGTTATCTATGAAAAGAAAGATTCCCTTTATGGCCTAGGAGTGAAGTAGAGAGCCGTTTCTTGCAGTACAAACTGACCAGTTAGTGCCTTCTCAGTAAGACAAGCCGCAGGGATCAGGGCCGGTGGGTGAGAAGCTGGAGGCAGCTGGTGGGTCTGCGCTGCTCTTGCTCAGTGTGTCCTGGCATCAGGGATGCTGTCTTCAGTGGCAGTGAACAGCACACTACTCACGTAATTTCAGAAGCCAGTACCTGGGCTCTGCTACCTGATGTGATTTCCTGAGGTGGAGCCCAGGTGGTGGATTCAGCCACTGAGCACCACCACCAAGGATCCGGCTCCTTGGCTTTCCCGCCACCCTAGCTCAGCCTCAGGCTGACTTCTCACACGGAAACTGGCTGCCCAGTCCCAGTATTCAGGTACCATGAAGTCCAAAGGTGGCAAAGGGACTGTTCCTTTTAAAGATTTTCTTTTATTTTTAATCAGCAAGGACAACCTTGTCCAGAAGCTCAGGCTTCTTCCAGCGTCCAACTCCCCTTCTCTCCATGGGCTACTTAAGCTACTCACTGGCAAGAATGAGGTTCATTCCCTCCTGAGGCTGAGACTGACAGCAACGCATTTAGTGCCCCCTAGCCCTTCTGGGTGTAGAATCCTGGAGCCCCTGCACCTTGCCTCCCCCAGCCCCCTTTTGACTGTAGGCATTGACCTCTCTACGCTACAGGCTTACCCAGACTCCAGAGCACTCCCCAGAGAGTGACCAGATGGCAATTGTTTCCATCCCATCAGGGGTACCTGGCTCCTGGGGTCTACTGTGAGACCCAGGCCAGCCTCACTAGTGGTCTTTCTAGATCCACCTGAGTGCCCCAGAAACTACTCAGCCCTCTGTGCTCGGCTGTGTCCTTCTGCCCTCTAAGCTCCATCCTGCTTCAACTGGAAACAGTGTTTGTTTTCCTAAAGAAAATCTGTCATTCACTGGCAGCTCACGGGTGGGCCCAGAGTGCTAAATGGCCAATCACAGCATCACAATCCTACATCAATTTGGTTGATCAATACCATGGCGATGGGCATGTGATCCAAAATTAGTCCAACAAGAGTTGATCTCAGCATGTCTCCTGGGATTCAGGGGATCTTCAGAGATGTGCTTTCTTTCCCCTGGGTTCTCTGGGATGTGAGCCTGGAACTAGTGGGTAACATCCTACCACCACAAGGGAGAGTTTGCCTGAGAATGAAGCCAATGTAGAGGAAAGCACAGGTGGAAGATGGACAGAGACCAGATCCTGATGACATCAGTTGAACTTCTGGATCAAGCCATGCCTGAAGCAGTCAATACCACCCCTGAAATTATTATTTATAAAAGCCAATAATTTCCCTTTTCACATAAACCAGTTTAGGTTGGGTTTTGTTGCAACTAAAGAGTACTGATTAAAACCCCTATCCAATAGGCTATTCTTCCAAACCTAGGACCCCATGGTTCTGCTTGGTAACCACCCACACTACCCACCTGCTTCAGTCATTATGCCCCTTCAGCCAGATAGGTCCAGCACCAACCCCTGCTCCCCTCCCTGGGCTGTCCTCCCATGTCTGCTACTGAGGCAGGTCTGCACTGATCACTTTGCCACTTTCTTTAGATACTGAAAACGGAATGGCTGGCCACCCCTCCTGGGGTTGCTTCCTTCAGTGACCTTCTGTGCAGGATGGCTGCTTTCTGGATGCCCGTGAGTGGGCCTGGGGTCTTCTTTTAAGAAGAAGTCGGCCAAAATCCGGAAAGGCATTGCTTTCCCTCTCTTTGCATTGAGCTCTCCCTTCTGCCTGGGCTTTCACAACTCCAGGGGTAGTTTCCTGATAACCTGAAAATTTCCATAGCTCAGTATCTGCTGTCTGAGTTGTCCCCTTGGGCCCCTCTAATGAGGCCTGTGGACAGAGTCTGTCTCTGCCTACATCATGGTTCAACCATGGTCAGTACATTTCCTGTGTTCATCCTTCTTCATAAATCACCTCCCCAGCCTGCTAATCCCTGTGGATGTGTTCTGAGGGAGCCTTTGCAATTTTTGTCATCTCTGGGGTTGAGAAGAACCTGGTAACAAGGGACGTTCCTGCTAAAAGGCTTCATCTCCCATGTCCAGATGTTGCTGGGGCCAGAAAGGGAAGGAAGGAAGAGGAAGGTGGCGGGCAGGGAGGCAAACCTTCCCCAGAGGAGGCAGCTATTCTAGGCCGCCTGGTGTCTCCAGATGGGAATCAGCCCAGCATTTGCAGAAGTTATAATTTCTCAAGAGATGCTGAAAATCCTTGCTTTTATGTAGAATTTCCCATTTCTAAAAAGTGCCGGCAACAGAATAGAACAATTTAAACTCTGTGAAGACCAAAACTCTCTCTGAGAGCACCAGGTAGGTAACAGGTGTCAGGCCACAAAGAGCAAGATTGCCTAGTGGACAGAGACAGGCTGGGAACCCAGAGGCCTGCAGTCTGGTTAGACGTTGAGCTTTGAGCTTTTATAGTGTCATTATGAAACAAAAAAAGTCAAGCTATTTGTGTGATTCCATTTTAGAGGTAGGAAAACAGAGTTCAAATAACTTGCTCAGTAAATTCATACAACAAAGAAATAGGTAAAACTCAAATTGTTTATCTTTTTTTTTTTTTTTTTGAGACAGAGTCTCAAGCTGTCACCCTGGGTAAAGTGCCATGGTGTCACAGCTCACAGCAACCTCCAACTCAGCCTCCCAAATAGCTGGGACTACAGTCACCTGCCACAACGCCCAGCTATGTTTTGGTTATAATTGTCATTGTTGTTTGGCGGGTCCTGGCTGGATTCAAACCTGCCATCACCGGTGTATGTGGCTGGCGCCCTAGCCGCTTGAGCTACGGGCGCTGAGCCCCAAATTGTTTATCTTAAGGTCTCAATGACTTGCCTTGAGTCACAAGCAGAACTACCTTGATTTTCCCAGAAATTGCTGAACGTCACCTGCTCTTTGTTCTGTCTCTCTATTGAGGGGGCCAGGAGAGGGAAGGCACATGTTTGGTGATAGAGCCAGGTGTGGTTTGCTATGAGACTTTGGAAGTTTTTTCCAACTCAGGGCTTTGGTTTCCCCATCTCCAAAGACAGTAGGGAGAGAAGAAGTTAGCCCAGATCACAGGAGGCAAATCAGTCATCTATAGGCAATTTGTTCACAGTTAAATTTGAATTCGTTTCCAACCTGTACACATCAGGAAATGTTACATAAAAATCTAGGTCTCCACTTTTCTTTTTTTTTTTTTTTTTTTTTTTCTAGAGTGCAGTGGCTTCATTATAGCTCACTGCAACCTCAAACTCCTGGGCTCACACGATTCTCCTGCCTCTGCCTCCTGAGTAGCTAGGGCTGCAGGCCTTTGTCACCATGCCCTGCTAGTTCTTCTGTTTTTAGTAGAGATGGGGTCTCACTCTTGCTCAGGCTGGTCTCAGACTCCTGAGCTCAAGCAATCCCACTGTCATGGACTCCCAAAGTGCTAGGATTATGGGCTTGAGGCACCACACCTGGCCAACTTTTCTCTCTCTCTCTCTTTTTTTATTTCTGAGAGTCTCACTTTGTTGCCCTTGGTAGAGTGCTGTGGCTTCACAGGTCACAGCAACCCCAAACTCTTGGGCTCAAGCCATTCTCTTGCCTCAGCCTCCCAAGTAGCTGGGACTACAGGCAGCTCTAGTCATCCGGTGTCCCCCAAGGGCCTGGCAGCCAGTCCACTGGGTCTTACTCCCTACGTGCACCAGAAAGCAGCTCTTTTGGTTGGGTTTTCCCAACACAGGTGTGCCTTAGTTCAAGAAAACCTGATGTAGTTTTATTATTCTTATGAAAACTTTAAACATAAAACCTAAAATTGTAGTGAATCATGTAATGAACACGTGTGCCTATTACTCATTTCCAACAATCAGCATCTCATGGTCAGTCTTGTTTCATCTATGCATCCTCAACCCATTATTATTTTTTTATTTTTAATTTTTTTTTTTAGAGGCAGAGTTACTTTGTCGCCCTCAGTAGAGTGCCATGGTGTCATAGCTCACAGCAACCTCTAGCTCTTAGGCTTAGGTGATTCTCTTGCCTCAGCCTCCCGAGTAGCTGGGACTACAGGCACCCACCACAACACCTGGCTATTTTTTGTTGCAGTTTGGCCAGGGCCAGGTTTAAATCCACCACTCTTGGTATATGGGGCCGGGGCCCTATTCACTGAGCCACAACCGCTGCCCTCAACCCCATTATTTTAAAACAAATGGGCACTGAAGCATATCATTTCAATTGAAAATATTGTAGTATGTCCCTGGAAAGGGTGAGGACTCTTTTTGTAAGCACAGCTATAATACCATTCTCACACTCCTTGATAAATAATAGTCATTCCATAAGCACACAGGGCAATTTCAGTGTAATTGTACGCTTTGATGCATCTTGCTTGTTTTTAGGAGGGTCCGACAGCACCTGGCCTCCCCCCACCCCCATTTTGAACGTAGTCTTCACCTCCTTATTTTCTCTCTGTGTGACCTGAGAGACTAAATCACTGAGCCTGTTTCTTCAGCTGGGAAATGGGCATACTCCTAAAATTTGTCTACATCAAAAAGCTCATGTGATGGTCAAGTGAGAAGGCATACATGTAAAGTGTTACGTCAAATTACAAAAAGTTAGTATTTCTAGTAGACAGAAAGCAGGACCAGTGTTGAGTGCTAGAGAAATACTTTCAGTCTCATCTGGCTCAAGGTAGGTCGTAAACATAAGAAGGACCCTTCTTCCTATGTGTCCACAGTAATACCAAATATGGTCAGCAGGCAGGGCCCTCACTGTGTGCCTGCCACCATCCTAGCAGTTACATTTTGAGCTCATCTAATGCTCACTGCAGCCTGTGATGTGGGCACCACCTCGAGCCTCATCTTCTAATGAAGAAATGGAGATGCCTGCAGGTTGAAGGTCTTGCCCAAGGTCACATAGCTGGTAACATGCAGATACAAGACTATCCTAGGCTTGCAGACTGTAGGCCTGGACTCAAGCTCTGCAGAGGTGCCCTGGGCAGTGTGGCCACCCTTGTGCATTCTCTCTGGGCTCACAGCTGGCTCTCACTCGCCTCTGGCTCTGGCCTAGCAGCTCTTTAGCAGGAGTCAGGAAACAGTACAGCCTTGATTCCCTGGGTCTGGATTTGGTCCCTCCACTAAGAGGTTTAAAATATGACATTAAGATATTATTTCTCTCAACAACTGAAATTTGTGTGGCTCTCCTCCCCCTTAGGAGATGGAGAGCTGATTTGGGGGGTAGATGTGGTTAAGGGCTGAGTTGTCCTAATGTCCATGTGCCAAGGTGGCTGTGCTCATGATACAGAAAAAAATGCTATTGAATGTTCTGTTTTAGTTGTTATTTGCTTGCACCCACTGATGGGAGCTCCTGCCCAGGATGTTGGTCCTGACTCTGTTGAGGCAGGTGGCTCTGTTAGCCACTGGCATGGCTCCTAATGGCTCTACTGCTGTCAGGCCAAGCGGGTCTGTGTACTACCTCTCACCGGCCTTGTGTCCTCCAACACCTGATTCCTCTCAGTCTCTGCAGCTCAAGACTCAGATGTGCGGACCCCTGGCTCTTCCCTTTGCTCCCAGGCTCCCTGGACATGGGGCTGTTGGGAGCCATGGGAGCTCCAAACGTAGAGGCAAGAATGGGTTAATCACCTCCCTTCATCCTCCAAGCCCGTGTTGGACCTCACAGCATCCTGATCAGAGGGATCTCCCACCTCTTTAGAATCCAAACAGAATGCAGAGTAAAGCCCTGAAAGGAAGAGCTAGACCCAGAGGAGTGACCTCCCCATCCCAGTTCATTCGGTAGCTATGAGACCCTGATCTCACATTCTTACTTAGTCGTGGCTGTTTTTTTCCCCAGTCCTTACAATACCTTACCTGAACCTGCCTTTGCAGCCTCCTCCTGGCTTGTGGGGCTCTTCTGGGGTGTTAGAGTCACTGGAAGAGCTGCCCCTGTGTGAAGAAGCCACCACCACTGGGAAGCCCTCTGGACTCATTCCTGTCCTTGCATTTTGCCTTCTCCACACTGTCTGAGCTAAGGCCTTTGTTGGACGTATCTTTGAATCTTTGTAAACTGTGTATCTTCAAAGTTTCAGGTCTTGGGAGATGGAGAGCTGATTTGGGGGGAAGATGTGGTTACGGGCTGAGTTGTCCTAAGAAACCAGGAGGAAGACGTTTAATGCTCCTGAAAAGTTGAGGGCAGAGGCAGAGAGGGAAGGGCAGGGCAAGAAAGGAGAGATTTTCAGGGTGCTGGGACTCAGGCATAGGATTAAAGGGAGTGCCACAAATTTCAGTTGTTGAGACAAGTAATATCTTCATGCCATATTTTAAAACACAAAACTTATGACAAAAATCCATAATGAACAAAATATCAGTTTTTAAAATAAAAGTCCAGGTTCAGTGGCTAATGCTTATAATCCCACCACTTTGGTAGACTGAGGTGGGAGGGTCGTTTGAGGACAGGAGTTTGAGACCATCCTGGAAAACAGAGCTAGACCTCGTCTCTAAAAACAATTTAAAATATTAGCCAGGTATGGTGGCACACACCTGTGGTCCCAGTTACTTGGGAGGTTGAGGCAGGAGGATTTCTTTTTTTGTTGTAGTTTTGGCCAGGGCCAGGTTTGAACCCACTACTCTTGGTTATATGGGGCTGGCACCCTACTCACTGAGCCACAGGTGCTGCCCATGGCAAGATAATTTCTTAAGAACAGTTCAAGGCAGTTGTGAACTGTGATCTCACCCCTCCACTCTAGCATCAGTAACAGAGACTCTGTCCTTAAAACACACACACACATACATACCCCCCCCCAAATTTTAAATAAAGATAAGATCAACTATACCATGCCATATTGGCGCCTGAGCAAAAGGAGAAATCAATGAGACTGATTCTGTCTTTATTTAAAATTTTGATATTTTGCTCAAAATGGATTTTTTCCCTATTATTTTTTGCATTAAAATATTTTGATCTTGACTTTTGGCGCCCTTTTAAATTCTACGCTCAGATTGGGTGTGCCCCATGCTGGCTTGGGTCCTTGGAGGGCGGTGGATCTGTGGGTACCTAGAAGGCTGCCATGGGACCCCTGCTGTTTCATTGCTGCAGTGGGACCCCTGAGCCTTCCAACTCAGGTAAAATCCCTCCCATCCACAAGGGCCTAACATGAGCACTTTCCTGTGGAAAACAAGGGAAAGTGCTGCTTTCACTGTCTGCAATATTTACAAGAAGAGCAAAGGTGGCCCATGGAGGCGACCCTTGGACCAAGCCATTCAGTGAAGTGGGGAGGGGGAGACAGAGATGGCCACAGATCCTCCTTAGGCAAGGACTGGGTAGAGCCTACCTTTTCCAACACCGGCTGGGCTGGCTGAGTTCTAGTCACTGTGGTGTAATCCTGGCTGCCCAAGGTGAAACCCTCATCTTGATCCTCCCTGGCCATCTCTCATTTAGGGCTGGGGCACCCAGCGACTCTTTGGGGTAAGTGGGACCTAGTTCCTGCACAGTTGAGTGCCTTTGGGTCTAGTCACAGCCCACAAATGAGCACTCATTTTTGTAGCTAGACGGTTGTCCTTCCATTCCATCTCTGCTTTTCCATGGGCTGACAAATACCTGCCAGAAAGCTGTCTATCTTCCCTCCCATATGGGGACAGGTATGGCTGACAGGTCACAGCCGCAGGGCCCAGAGCCCCTACTTGCACAAGACTTCAGGAAGTTGATGCTGAACTACAGGAGTTGGTGCAAAAAGATGAAAGTTGTCATTGGGCTATGTCAACCCTCTTCTCCTTGGTGGGGGTGGTTTTGTTCTTAAAGGCCTTCTGGAGAGAGAATTTCTGGATGAAGACCCAGCAAGATTAAGGCCTATAAGATCAAAAGTGAAACTAAATTTATTGATATAAATATTCATATATGTTCACTAAAAAAAAAAAAAAAAACCCTAAAACTAAAACAGTAGTCTAAGTAGACTACCCAAAACATTTCATTCCTTGTAAATCAGTAATGCAAGGTATTGTCCAGTTGATTTCCACATAGCAGTCAGGTGAGAAATGTTTCAGGGTCACAGACGCTGGTAGTCATCGAAACCCAAAGGAGCTCAAGTCCCTGATATATTTTAAGATAGCCTAGTATTTGCATAGAGCCTACGCACATCCAACCATCTACTTTATTTTTATTTTTAATTTTTATTGCTCTTTTAGAGACAAGACGCTATTATGTGGTCCAGGCTAGAGTAAAAAATAACATTTTTTATTATTGTATTATTTTTTGTTTGTTATTATTAATTTTTTATATTGTTTTTTGTGGGGGTCAGAGTCTCACTTTGTGGCTCTTGGTAGAGTGCTGCAGCATCATAGCTCACAGTAACCTCAAACTCCTGGGATCAAGCAATCCTCTTGCTTCAGCCTCCTGAGTAGCTGGGACTACAGGAGCCCGCCACTGCAACTGGCTATTTTTTAGAGGCAAAGGTCTTACTCTTGCTCAGGCTGGTCTCAAACTTTTGAGCTCAAGTGATCCACCTGCCTCAGCCTCCCAGAGTACAAGGATTATAGGCATGAGCCGCTGCAACCGACATTATTTTTCATGTTTTCAACCTGAGGTTGGTGGGTGTGGATCCCTGACTGCAATTTCAAAACATGCTTGTCCTGTCATTCTGCCATCCCCCAGCTGCCATGTGTATTCACACCCACAATGCATAGCAGGGAAAGTGTGGCCTGGGAAGCACACAGACCTGAGATTGCATTCCAACTGCCCTCCAGGGGACCAGTTAACTTCTTCTACTTCTTCTTCTTTTTTTTTTTTTTTGTCGAGACAGAGTTCTACCCTATGTCCTGAGCAGAGTGCAATGGCATTGTAGCTCACTGCCACCTCAGACTCAGGCTGTGGGTATCCTTCTTCCTCAGCCTCTGAAGCCACTTGGATTACAGCAGCTCGCCACAGAGCCTGGCTGGATTTTTCCATTTTTTTCATGAGTCGGGGGTCTCACTCTTGCTCACACAAGCCTCAAACTCCTGAGTTCAAGCAATTCTCCTGCCTCAGCCTCCCACAGTGCTGGGATTACAGGCGTGAGCCACTGTGCCCATTGGGACCAGTTAACTTCTTTGTAGTCCAGTCTTTTCATCTGCAAAATGGGAGGTCATTTTCTCAGGTCATTGGGAAGATTAAAGATCATGATTTAGAGAGCTTAGCATGGTACACATAGCAGGAGTTTCCTTCTGGTTCCCCTACCCACCCTTAACTCCCTGGCTACCTTCTCTGTTCAGATCCTCCTAGCAAAAGGCTATGGCTTTCTGACTTCAGAGTAGGCCTCTCAGAGCCTTCCCTTAGAGTTACTGGTGATTTGAAGGTAAATATCACAAACCTCAGTGTAAACAAAAGGGTGAGGTTGAAAATGTATAGCAGGGCAGATCTAGGATCTAGGGCCAGATCTGGGAGGCCTGGAACTTGCACAAATCGGGGTACCCTCTTACAGAACTATGAATTTCAAATTCAGCCCAGGGAAGGCACCTGGACACAGGAGGGGGTCTGAGGCTTAAGCTCCATTAGTTTCTTGGCAGATCCCATTTGATGCTTGCACATTAAAATTTTACAGGCAGCATACTGGGCTTGGGGACTCTTGTGCCTATGTGCCTGAGGACCTGGGCTCAACCCCCTCTTTCTCTGAGAAAGCAGGAGCGGGTGGTGCCCTGACATCCTCACCACACCCAGGTTTGTCAGTCTGGGATAGAGGAGGCAAAAGCTCTGCAATTTACCAAGGCTGCTCTTGAAATCCAGCTGGCATCCAGTCAGAAGCCTCCCCTACACATCCTCTGCCAGGGGACTGAGAAGTCTTCTTTTTCCATCGGCTGGAGCCAGACGGCATGGAGCAGGGATCTAGGCCGTGCCTGGCCAGGCCCACCTGCCCGTGCCCAGTGCCCAGTACAAAAATGAAGGCTGCTGCTCCAGGGCCTGCCCACCCCACCTCCCTCCCTTTCCCATCCTCCTCCCCTTCTTCCTCCTCCCCCCTCCCCCTCCTTTCCCCCCTCTTCCCCTCTTTCCTCCCTTCTTGTTCCATCCTCCCCAGGGTGGCGTGGCTCTGGATGCCTCTTCTCCCTCTGGAGGTATCTGCTATAGTCTACAGGACACCCCTACCCAACACTAATACAGACCCAGCTGAGACACTGTGGTGGTGACGGAGCTGTCCGGTTGCCTGGAAAGGGCTGACAGCAGACACAGCCCTGGTCGGGCAGAGCAAGTCCCTGGCCAGCTGGTGAGGGGATGGGCCCGAGCCAGGTAATTATTGCCTGGTGCAGAGGTCGAAAGCCGCAGAGCGGCTGATGTACTAATGAAACACAAATGGCACATCTGTGTTCAGGAGTTCAGCAAACCATGGAAAACCCAACTTTGCCAAGAGTTTATGTACTGCTAAAAGCAGAATCACTCCTTCCCAGCGAACGGAGTAGTACGCACACCAGAAACCATTTTTCCCTCTGCTTCTTCGCACGTTCTGTATCTGGGCCTTGTGGCAACTCTTCTATTTCCAGGAAATTGTCAGAGCTGCAGGTATGTTGGCATGTGGCAAGCATTTCCCTGGTAGTTCTGAAAGGTCTAATACCAGGGCCTTGGGTGCCCTCCTGGGAGGAAATGTGATGAGGTGAGTGTGCCTCTCTGGAGGTCTCTAAGCTCCCAATGTGGTCTGAACAGGTCAGAACCTCGCTTTCCCTGGCAGCATCAGTGTGCTGGGCATGAGGACTGTTAGCAGTCAGAGCCAGGGAGGGGGGAGTACATATGTAAGAAATATTAGGGGGAGGGTCAGAAAGATGGGTGTGGTGGAGCTAGGAAGCCAGGGTTCTCTCACGCTGGCATCCAACCCCTTCTCAATCTTGGCATGTCACATGGCCTCCGGCCCCAGGGTCCACACCTGTAACATGAGGGTGTGGCTCAGGCCACTGTATTCATTTTGACTCTTTTTGGTGATAAGCAACAAAAAATGATTCTGACTGCCTTATCCACCAAAAATAATGTGCAGGAAGGGAGTAGGAATGTTTTGTGGAATGAAAGGAGAACAGGATCCAGGCAGCCAGGGACCCTGGGCAGCAGGTGGTGGTGGCCATCTCCTAGGGACCCTGCCCTTACTGGACTCAACCTCCATGGGCCCCTGCTCTGTGTCTTGGCACCCCCGTGTGTCATGTTCCAAATGTTGGCAGACAGACGGGTTAGCCCCTTCACTTGGGTGTCTTTTGTAGACACTCTGTCCATGAACTGGTGGCTGCTCCTGGAGGAGAGAGAGTCAGAAAGTCAGCTGACCAATACGTGACTACCATGGTACGGTAGGCGTAGTTGTGAAAGTGATGTGCCTGTCCCCTTAGTATCTAAAATCAGGACACTGCAGGGCATGACCTGGTGCCTCGATCTTCACTCTGCACCTCACTTTCAGCTCCCAACTCACCTTGGGGACCAATGCTTGAGCAGAGGACCTAGGATTTTGAGAGCACATCTCCACTAGGACCTACATTTGCTCTCTGGGTACTGCTTTTCTGTACCCACAATGGCTAACATGCTGGGTGCCTGTGGCGGGCCAGCCTGGAGCTTCCCACGTTGTCTGCTAGATGCTGGGTGTGGAACTGGGGGCTTTGCTGGCAATTGCTGAGGCCTGTGGCAGTGATATCAGAACCACCCTGGAGAAAAGGGGTGGTTCTGATGCCTAGGAGAAAACCACCCTGAGGCTAAGGTTGGGTTGTGCAGCTCCACCCACACTGTGGGGACCTGAAGGCCATGCCACATGGAAACCCACCTGACGAGCTGAGGACTGTGTGAGTGCCAGTCTTAGAGGGGCCACTGGAGGATAGAGCAGAGCAGAAGAGGGTCTGGAGGGTGGGTGGGAATGTCCATCTTCCCACCCTCCTAGGTGCAGTGACCCCTTTCTCTTCTCTTCCCCTATTTTCTTCCCAATAGGTTGGATCCTTAGGCCCAAGGGGGAAAATTCCTGGAGACCATCTTAGGCATCTTCCTGGAAAACAACTTTGCCAGACGAGAGTTTGGCTGGAGGTGTGGGGTGATGGTCAGCAGATCCACCAAAGGCTGCTTCTTCATCTTCTTCTATGTTTTTTTGAGACACAGTCTCACGTTGTCACTCTGGGTAGAGTGCCATGGTATCGTAGCTCATAGCAACCTCAAATGCTTGGGCTTGAGCAGGTGTGTGTCACCACATCTGACTAGGTTTTCTATTTTTAGTAGAGATGGGGTCTCACTCTTGCTCAAACTGGTCTTGAACTCCTGAGATCAAGCTATCCACCTTCTTCAGCCTCCCAGAGTGCTAGGATTACAGGCATGAGCCACCACAGTGGGCCCAAAGCTGCTTGGTTTTGAATTGTTTAACAGAGCCTGGCTTTAGGGCAGTGGTTCTCAACCTTCCTAATGGCCTGATGTATTTTCATTGTCAAAATGAAATGAGAATACAGTTCTTGACCCACAGATTGAGAACCACTGCTCTAGGGCATGAAGCACTGAGGACAGGATGGTGCACCTTTCCTAATCAGAGTTTTACCAATTCTATTACTGTTTTCTCCATGTCATTAAGAAATACTAAGAAGGCTTTGTGAGCTGATAAAATAATTCACACTCAGCAGCATGGTGGCGCCTGTAATCCTAGCACTGTGGAGGCTGAGGCAGGTGGATTGCTTGAGTTCAGGAATTCAAGACCAGCTTGATCAAAAGTGAGACCCATCTCTACTAAAAATAGAAAAAACTAGCTGGGTGTAGTGTCACACACCTATATTCCCAGCTGCTTGGGAGACTGAGGCAGGAGGATCCCTTCAGCTCAAGAGTTTGAGGTTGCAGTAGGCTATGATGCCACAGCACTCTACCAAGGGCAACAGAGTGAAAATCTGTCTAAAAAAAAAAAGAAAGGAAAGAAAGAAAGAAAGAAAAGAAAAGAAAAGAAAAGAAAAGAAAAGAGAAGAAAAGAAAAAAGAAAAAGGCTCGCACCTGTAATCCTAGCACTCTGGGAGGCTGAGATGAGTGGATTGCCTTAGCTCATGAGTTTGAGATCAACTGAGGCAGAGTGAGATTTCGTCTCTAAAAAAATAGCCAGGTAGCTTCTGCACAGCCAAGAACACAGTAAGTAAAGCAAGCAAACAGCCATCAGAATGGGAGAAGATATTTGCAGGTTATGTCTTCGACAAAGGTTTAAAAACCAGAACAGTTCTCTACAGAGAACTGAAACGTATAAGCAAAAAAAGAACAAGTGATCCCATCGCAGGCTGGGCAAGGAACTTGAAGAGAAACTTCTCTGAAGAAGATAGGTGCACGGCCTATAGACATGTGAAAAAATGCTCACCATCTTTAATCATCAGAGAAATGCAAATCAAAACTACTTTGAGATATCTTCTAATTCCAGTAAGATTAGCCCATATCACAAAATCCCAAGACCAGAGATGTTGGCGTGGATGTGGAGAAAAGGGAACACTTCTACACTGCTGGTGGGAATCAGATTAATACATTCCTTTTGGAAAGATGTTTGAAGAACACTTAGAGATCTAAAAATAGATCTGCCATTCAATCCTATAATTCCTCTACTAGGCATATACCCAGAAGACCAAAAATCACATCATAACAAAGATATTTGTACCAGAATGTTTATTGTAACCCAATTCATAATTGCTAAGTCATGGAAAAAGCCCAAGTGCCCATTGATCCACGAATGGATTAACAAATTGTGGTATATGTACACCATGGAATATTATGCAGCCTTAAAGAAAGATGGAGACTTTACCTCTTTCATGTTTACATGGATGGAGCTGGAACATATTCTTCTTAGTAAAGTATCTCAAGAATAGAAGAAAAACAAACCTGGGACAACCTAAGACAAGTTATGGAGAGGCTGCAAGGTGGATTACATTCATAGTACCCAAAGACAGGTAAGATCACTCTGCGTTCAGTCAACCTAAGACAGAGACCAAACCATTGATGTTTGTATCCC